>JAQFZQ010000214.1:0-42592 GCA_034696005.1 Glomeris marginata | reverse complement strand
GAAAAACTTCTTATACAAACTTTCTATAGTTTGTTTTTGCGCACAACATATACAAATATCTTTCTTGGGTAAACTGTTCCTTTAAAGCTGGACGGGGTAATTAAGTTTTTTTACTAAGTTCTTCAAAAAATGCATTTAAAGTCTTAAGGGGTAATTAAGTTAGGAGGTTCACCTGCACTATTTAATGAACCTCCTAACTTTCTATATTGATTTTATGTGTGTAGATCAACTTCCAAGATATTACTACCTTACAAAACAGTATCAGGTCACTTATGAAACCAATATACTGAATTTATATATATCTAAATGAACTTGAATTGATAAGGTTTATTAAAGGTGTAGTATACCCAGAAATGACTAGTGCAATACTGATTCATGAAGCATGTGACATCACATGGGCTGGGTTATCACTATTACTACATGTTTCCGCATCGTTAGCCTGTCCTCCATTTTAAATCTGTCCTAGTCAAAGTACATGAATAAGGATGTTACATTCCTTTTTTTTTACTAATTTCCATAGAGAATTTGTTGTATATTCCATCAAAACCATGTTATACCTTGCACATTTAGCACAATAATAACTTTGTTCAGTAATTTTTAAGCATATTCACACCGTATTTTGCGGACACATCAACCGCAACAGTTTACTTTTTCCCTAGTTGAGTCATCTTTAAACCAAATGTTGTCCACACAATCTTTTCTCACTTATTTCATTACACAGTAATTTATATAATTACGTAGTGAGTTTCCTCTTTAAAACAGCAATATTATTAAAATAATGACGGCGCGCTCCGAAAACTGCAGCGCGCGTTACAAAAACCTCCTATTCGTGGAAAAATGTCATAACTTTTATGCAAAACGCACTGTGCAAAGCAACATTGAAGGAGGAAACAAAAAAAAAATTAATAAAAACAGTCGTTTTCAAAAATAGCAAAATATTTTTTCTGCCTCAAACACATTGCAATACAGAACTTTCTTCTAGCCCACTGTTTTGAAGCACCACCGGTGAGTTATATATCTGAACTACCGAAACATTATACCACCCAGGAAGTGCGTTTCCCACCTGAATTCATCATATAATCTGCATATTTTTAAACTTCTGTCCACGTACAGTACAAAAAGTAAAACTAATAAGATGTTTATATGTCACCGGTTCGTAGCCGCGTCACACGCGTAGCGATTCATAAAATTAAATTTAAATAAAATTCTGTAATAATTATCTTAAATTAGGTCCAGATCTTTTAAAAACAAAGACTTTAATTGGAACAATTATAAAATATACTGTAACAGCGATGACTTGTGATTTACGCGCGCGCGATGAAAATGTAATCGCGTCAAAATTGGACGTAAACGTGAAACTGTAATTTTAATCATTGGAGAAAAAATTCTCAACATTGTTGTGTATAATTGTTAAAAAAACCTCACACCTTAAAGCTGAAGGTCTCTTTTGGAAACAATAGTTTCAGCAAGGCCATGGCCTCACCTTCGCGTGCCACGTTTGTGTTTCAATATTTCAATATGGACACTTATTCATCTGCCATTCCCCGATTTATTTACTATAATGACAGGGTGCTGTTACAAAGGGATTCCCCTGTAAGAGCATACCCTTATAACGGACAAAATTACGGATCGCTTGCCGTACCGTTATAGGGAGTTTTTCCACTTTATATCTGAAATGTCTACACATAAGTTTAACTTTCTTTGCATAACTATGTTCATAATCATTTAATATCAATATAAAAATGTATTGTTTTAGACAGATCCATGTAATAAGGAAACAACAATAAACAGGATTGGATCAAGTGTTAAACACATTCATCATTGTATTCCTAAGACATAAACTCTTTCATTTACAACTGACTTAGTGGAAAGAGCAATAAAAGTATTAACATTAATCTATATTTGCTAATACAAGATACAAATGTTTCCAAGTGTAATACCTGTACCTTGTATCAACAAGTAATAACAGCTTACATTTCACAGAAATGCGGAAACAATAAAACAACATTTAAGTTTGTTCCTTTTCTTCAAACATTGATAATTATGCAATTGAATCACACAATTAAAACAGTTAATTGTTATAAAACAAACTTTCAACAATAACAAAGTGTGTACAGGTGGTGCCATCTGGTAGATAACCACATTTTCTTAACAGTGGCTTGAATTACTGCTTTTATATGTTGTGGCATAGAGTCTACAAGTGACTGACAGTAGTTTGTGCCAAGTACGTTCAGCCCAGGATTTTACAATTGCATCCAACAATTATTTCTTATTTGTTTATGTTTTTTACATCAATTAATACCTTTAATGTCCGGTCCCATATAAATTTTCATAGTGGCATTAAGTTTGGCAAAAAGTCTGTATGCTTTTACTCGAGTAAAATATTGTTACAACTAATAAAATGAAGCCAATACTTCAGCAGTTTAAGTGTAGGAAAAGGTAGAAGTGTTCGTATAACACGAGTAATAAATACGGAGACTTACTTTCAACAGGACAGTCTTGAAACTCAGGTAACTCGTCGGCTTCATGCTGATGGCCAAGCAGAGCTAAAAATAAAAACCAATTTATAAATCAGATTCGTACAACCCAATACAGAATTATTGCACAAGTGATTAACTTTTTGTATATTTATTTAACATAGTCAATACCAATCAGTGATTACCATTTCCCCCTGAGTTTTCCAGAGTGTTTAGGCAAAATACCCAGAGCATATTATGTATCAGTAGGTTAAACTAGTTTTATTACAACAGTTTTACTAAATTTCCTCGTTTCCCTGAGTGGTATGAACCCTGAAATAATTAAAGGAAGAAAGAGAAGAACAAACCCTCTTTTCACGGTCTGACAGCAAAGTGTTGCCGGATAATGTTCTCATATCCACAGATTTCACATCCTCCTTGCCATCATCTGCGCTTAGGCCTGTTGAGTAAAAATAAATGTCAATCACACCAGACTTTAGTCAAAATCAGTCATATAATAATAACAACCCTCCCTCACCTTGTTCGTCTTGTGCAAAATCTCCTCCGCCTTTTTCTCTGCGTCAACGCGACACGAAATAAGAAAACACTTGTTATTAATGGACAGAGTACTTGTTATAAACCGAACGAACTGTTGGAAATTAGTAGGAAACTCACTCCGGCTTTTTTGACACCGTTGACGACCGCCGGTGAGATTGTCCGCTGCTGCCCTGCGCGGTACGCAAACTGATACAGACTGAGCTTGTACTTTTCACAAAAGTTACACCGTATTTTCCAAACGCTTCTCCCGTTATTAAAGTACATAACCTTCCGACAAGATATACTTACAGATTTCTTCTTATTCTCCTTCTTCTTCTCGCGCTTGTACCGGGCGTTTTCAAACTCCGCGCACTCTGCAAATGCAAACGGTTACTTCGCGGCACTTTCAACGCGACTACGTATGCCCGTAAAACTTACCGTCTAATTTTGTGACACCGTTCCTTCGATATCTCATCAATTCCTTGATTCTAGCTTTCAGCTCCTTCTCACCTTTATTACAAACGGAATATAATACGTAATTATAAGGAATATTGCGACGTCGCTGCGCGTGGATCAACGTACGTTGGACGTTGTCGAAAAGCTGACCGTGATCTTGAGACGATTGAAATTGCGTGAAAACCCTCATATGTTCCTGAAATTCCCTGAGAAAACAAAAACTTTAATATCAGACGAATTTTCTTCAAATACTTCAACCTTCAACATCTAGAAATGTTACGTTCATATCTACAAGGGTCAGTAGCGCCCAGATTTTAAATTGGAATCCATGTAATTAAATATATAAATCCATTATAATCTTATTTCACGTCAATTGCAACTTCACCACGTCCCAAAAGTGAACGTAACATGTTCCCGGTAACAATCAATCGGGAACAATACACACCTCTCCTCCTTGGAGACCCTTTTCTTCGAAGACGGGCACTTCTGCTTGTTGGACGTGGCGAAGAACTGAGACACCAGACCGTAGTCCCTAGCCACCCGTTTCCTTCTTAGTCTCTCCCTCAACCTTCTGGAATACATGTCTACGTGCGCCAACTTCAACGCTGTCTCGGCAAAAAAACAAAAAGTCACACCACTGCATACGTAAAAATCTCCTCTTCGTACACTGACCGATGTCCACGTCTTCATCGTCCTTGTGAACCACCAGGTTGCTGACCAGAGTTTCCGCATCGTTGTCAAACTCCTGTCCGCAAAGCGAGACCGCGATTTAAACAAATCCCTTAATTTTGACTGTATATGGATTGTTAGGAACAAGAGGATGTTACCCTTTCAAAGTCGTCCCTGTTGGGCATGTAGCCCAACTCCTGCTGCTCCTGCGAGGTCAGCTCGAGGGGCGAGAGTCCCGTGGACAGGCTCGGGGACAGAGGACCTCCTTCGGGGCACGTGTGGTCGTGCGGCTTCAGCAGCGCTTCCTTGGGCCACGTGGCTGCGTAGAAATTACAGATAAGTTGTGGGTAAACCCTGTAGTTACATCAACAATCTTACCTCTTCCCACGTTGCCTTCGATGTACATGGTGCAGTAATGTTCCTTGGTTTCTGTGGAAACAGAAAAACCGATTCTTTAAATGTGTACATCAATATTATTTAAAGTGAAGCCAGAAAGAGAAACTCACCTTCAGGATTTTTGGTCTGAATTTGGCCGGCAATGTCCTCCCTGACAAGACAAAACGGCATCAATAAGAAAGCAGTTAATTGTCAAATATACAGTTGCTAAAACACATTTTAAAACATCTGCACACATTCACCCAAACTTTCTCGGTGTGTCTACTGAAATGTAAATTTCAAAATTCCTGTATATTTCCAGGATTATCAATGACATTTCCTAATTCCATTATATTTCACTGATTTCATATAGTAAAATATAATCCCTGTATAATTCCAAGACTTCCAGTTCAGTAGACACAAATATATCCAGGTTTTGAATGTTTAATTACACTACAAACATTCAAAATACTGTATTATGATTTTGAGATTTGCCGTAAAAAATTTCAAAGACATAACATTGACAAGTGTAAATTAACACAGTACAAAATACATTTCTGCATTATTTTTACCACATTTTAGTACAGATTATACGCACCAGTTTCCAAACCCAAATTGCTCAATTGCATCCAATAACATGAGTTCTTCTTTCACTTTCCAGTCATGAGGTGGGGAAAATACGCACACGTTTTCAGAGTCCTGTAAACAACAAAATAAAATAATCAGGTTGCAGAGGTTCATGTCTTGAACAATAAAAAAATACTTAATAATAATAACATATTGATGTTGAACTTACTATGATTTGGAAACTATGCCCTTTCTTGTGACCTCCTATTTCGGCTCCAGATGCGAAACACTGTAAAATAAAAACAATTGTGTTAAAAAACATAATTGCAAGGTCAATCCGGAGACTGGCACCATCATTGACCCCTCCCACCTGCCACCCACATCCATAACTCCACCCCCTAACACAAAAAAACAATAATAACACCGGATTATTATTTCCGGTCGCGTTCATCACGACACCGATTGTCCGCGACAAAAATCGTTACTTCTATTTTTAATCTTCGTCATTCAACACCGTAGATATAATAAAGAACAATCGAGAGCGACGCTCGATCGTCGATCATTTCAATCCGGCTCGCCAGCGTTTCTCAGCGGAAGCGAGTTCACAGCGCTTCGCAAGCCGCTTGCGAAGAAAAATGGAATGCGGCGCGTTTTATGACGTCACGCGGAGCCGCGGACCAATCGCTACAGCGGTTAGCCGACAGATAGCCAAGATTCATAAAGCGCCGTTTTCAACATGAAATAATGATGAAATTCACTACTAAACGGCAATTTTATTGCAATCGTGGTCCGCATTACTACTTTAAACGAATGACCACGTGATTAATCCTTATTAGTTTTGTCATTTGTTCGATGTACAAGAAAAACAAATGATATAAATAAAGCGCCATCTGTTGACGGAGATGTCAACTACAATCTCAAGACGCAACGGCTCGCGAGCGGAACGAGCGGCTGGAATCACGTGACTTGCCTGCAGGCAGAGATCAAAGTCCGTGCAATCGGCGCATTTTACACGTCGCCCACTGATGTCTTCCTGGCAGTAGTTGCAATGGTACCTAGCCATGTTCCCGGAAGCTGGAGAAGGCAGGAAAGCGGCCGATGGCAACCGAAAAGCGGTGTCCTAACGCCGCTTTTCGCACGCCTTTCAGCGTCCCGACACATCGACCGTCCCACCTTCGTCCGCCATCTTTCTTTGTTGTCGGCGTTGTTGCCGATTCCGCACCCCAGTGGTACTTTTCCATCCGGTTCCATCTCTGAATCCATCAATCCTTCAGAATTCAATCCTTAAAACGGTTGTTTAATATCACTAAAAGTGATCTTTGCGTGTCAATAATTTATCGTTTTCTGTTTTCTTGGCACGCATATTCAGCCGTAGTGCCATCGAGTACCGTATACTTTGGAGATTCGCAACACTTTGAGACGCCGTGACGTAGCGGATGACGTCACAAATTACGGTTCTCTCCCGCTTCGATAGGAAAAGGAAGCATTTTCGTCCATCATCCGGCCGTTGATCCATCCAATTTTACGGTCGAAAAAATCGTTAAAATTCCCATGGATGGGTTCAACTTTAAGGATCCTTTAGGGGATAGTTGGCTGCCGTACCAAATAGCCTTTGGAGTCGGTTTACTGGTTTTTATTCGGTGAAAAACACGCCCATTTCTCTAATACATTCATACGGAAAATATTTGGAATGTGCTTTTAAAATTTGTTGTATTTTCTTTTCCAGTACGTACATGAAAGGAATGCATTGCCCCAGTGCCAATAGGATAGATGGTAAAGTTGTCATCGTGACTGGGGCTTCAGCAGGCATTGGAATTGAAACTGCTCAGGAGTTGGCGAAAAGAGGTTTAAATTGGGCACTTCCGGTTCACTGTTTATATAATTCAAAAATCAAAATATGTTCGAAATAAAGTCTTGAAGCTTTGTTTGAGACAGTAATCACTATAAACATGAACCAATTATTATAATTCTTATGTAAATTAATCACTAAGATGGAATTTGGTAACTCATATAGCTGAATTGTGAATGTCTTTTGTTTCAGGTGGGAAGGTGATTATGGCATGCCGAGACGTCCAAAAAGGAGAGAAAGTAATGCAGGAAATTAAGGAAAAAGTGAAGAATGCAAAGATATCGGTGATGCAGATGGACTTGGCGTCGTTCGCATCGATACGTCAATTCGTCAAAGAGTTTGAACAAAGTATACAGTAACTTTATCATTATTTTTAACACATTCCCAATCGATTTATTGTATTAAACTGCCCATAAAATTCACAGATGAAACTCAACTGGACATTCTCATCAACAACGCCGCGGTCATGCTTTGTCCGTTCTCCAAGACCGAAGATGGATTCGAGCAGCACTTCCAAGTCAATTACTTGGGTAACTCAAATGATAATAAATATTGTTATTAATACGAAGGTAAAACTGTATTAACAGTAATGAATTCCTAGGACATTTCCTTCTTACCAATCTGCTGATGGACAAGCTGAAAGCCGCACCTTCCGCGCGCATCATCAACGTTTCGGCTTTGGCCCACAAAGCAGTTACCCTTCAACTGGATGACATGAACCAGGAGAAGAACTACGTAGGCAGGGTAGCTTATGGACACAGTAAACTGGCCCAGATCCTGTCCACCAAGGAACTGAGCAAGCGGCTCGAAGGTGAGATCATCCGTCAATTCTGATTCTTCCGCTCAGAATTTTAGATGAAAGAAACAACAGTGTTAAGCACATTGAAATATAAAATTCCATGAGTTTTCCAGGATTTCCATGACCATTTTACACAAAATTCCATGACTATTGTACGCAGGCACAAAGGTGACAGTCAACGCGCTGCATCCCGGCATCGTGCGGGATACCGAAATAGCAAGACACACCATGCTAACGATGCCGATTCTCAAGTGGGGCTTGTACCCATTGTCTTGGCTGCTTACAAAGACACCAAAAGACGGAGCCCAAACCACCATCTACTTGGCCGTGGCTTCCGAAGTGGAGGACGTGACGGGAAAATATTTCAGGTGTGTTGATGTGCGCGTAACAGGGTGTCTAGCGCGTTGAAAATATAAAATCCCACTATTTTTCCAACACTTTTCCATTACTATTTTAACACAAAATCCCATTACTTTTTAATTCTTCAAAGTTTTAATATTAAGTCGGGGTTCGTACCGCTCACGGAACCCAAGGAAAACTCAGGAAATTAAGATTTTGGCGTTAAAAAGATTAAACCTGGAAAGCTCAGGGAACGAAATTGCTATAAATATATAATATACAATTTGAATGTGTTTTAAATAATAATTATTTAGGAAAATGGTTGCAGAAATAAAATTAGTTTAATCTGCATAGAATATGTTTTTGAAATTTTTTTGCCTAAGCACTCTGGAAAACCTGGAAAAGTCAGGGAAAATGGTAATCACAGATTGGTATGAACCATGTAATCATACTTTTCGAAAAATATAAAGTTTTACAAAATATTCACGCAAACAACACAATGAGAATTTTGAAATATAAATTTATACGGGTAATTTCAAAATCCCCATGACCTTACCATGAAATACAGTAATTCCATGACAGTATAAACACCAAGGGTAACTCTAAGAAAGGTATTGAGATGTTTTATAATTTGTTCCAGCGATTGTCAATTGGCCAACGTGTCCGCGGATGCCGAAGATGAGGAATCCGCGAAGAAGCTTTGGGACCTGAGCGAGGAGTTTACCAAACTTCCGTGAATTCCAGCATTGGTTTACAGTAATGTGCCTTATTACGAGTTTACCAGTTATTCAATAACAAGTTGCAATGTTTATTCGCCAAAGACTTGACGCGTCAATGTTCACAACGCGCCAACTAATATGCGCGATGAAAATAGTAGTGCATTATGATAAGATTGCGCAAAAAATATATATATGTTGATATCAGAACACAGAACTTGTTGCCATTTCAAAAAAGGCCGATAATGAATATATTTCATCGAAATAAAACTAATCCAAATGTTCGTTTGCGAAACCTGAAGAACTTCTTGTAACTTTGCTGACCACAAGGTTTCCACGATTCGGCATCTTCGCACCCGCAATCCCCTACAAGTCTTTAAAGTTCCTCCAGGATGACACTTTATGTACTATACTTCATTTACGGGCACATAGAAAAGAATACTCCATATAAGTGTTAAACTGTTTGGCGAAAGTCGACGGCGCGAGTTCCAACTCCGTCCCCGTCACGGCCTCGTAGTAGTCGGCGAAGGACTCGAAGAGCGCGGACCTGGTCATCTCGGCATCGAAGAAGCACACGGAACCTTTGGTCTGCTGGTCAGCGATGTCCGGCAACATCTCGCAGAAGTGGGGAAGGAGGACCCAAACGTCCGCCGAGGCCCCGCTCCGCCGCTTGCCGCGGGTCCCTCGGCGGTCCACGATGGCCTCGCTGGACAGTAACTTCTCCTGGAGGTTCCTCAGTCGTTTCTCGGACACCTGGAGGAGGGTTCGGAAGAACAACTGGCACACGGTGACCTTCTTGCCGCGATTGTCAACGCTGTAGTGCCACGCGCATCTGCGGTTGTGGGTCTTGGGACACCGCTTCTTGTACTGGGTCTCCACGCTGGACATCATCCCGGCAAGGAAATTGTTCTGGCAGTTGTAACTGCCGTTCTCCCAGAAACGTTTGAAAGCGGATCTCTGTTCCTCGGCCACCATCTTGGTGAAACACCTTCGCTTGCAGCACGATTCCACGGGAACGAACTCCTTGGCGGGAACCAGTTGACCCCGCGAAGATATGTAAGATTTTCCCTGGAAATTAAACTTAATTTATAAATTCTTACGTAGATATTGTACAGGAAAACTGAAGTTTGTTCAGTGTGCCATTGGCTGAATACCCTTCCAAAAATGGCGTCCTTAGTGAGAAAAGCTTGAGCACTACTTGCCTCACTACAGCCTCCATCTTGGCAATGGGAATTTCTTACTGAAAAGGGTCAATTAAATGGTTGTATATGGGAATTTACAAATTGAACAAATAAATTAAGTTTTATTTGTTAATCTACATATAGTACGTATCGAAGGTAAGTAATTTCTGGATAATTCTAATTATATTACAAAGATATCATTTATCAATTTGTTTTTGTAATTTTATAGCAAAACCTTTCATAAGTGTTTATTTCACACCCAGATGGCGCACGTGCATCACCGACAACTGGACTACACTAATGCCCTTTTTGCAATTACAACGCCTAAAAAGCCTACGAAGCAAATTTCCCAACGGGCGTAAGTACATATGACATTTTAATTTGCTTGCTTTTGCACGATCGCCGAACAAAGTTAGCTGTTTTATTGGACAGCAAGTGATGCATACGATCAAGCACAAGTTAACCATTATTGTGGTCATTTTTAGTGGTCTAGCAACGATTTAGCAGTGATCGGAACATACTTAATTTAAACCATTTTATACATGCGCACGCAGAACATAGTTAATGTACTAATATAATTAAATGGCGGAGAAACGCAACCTCATTTCGTTTTGTTTTCCTGTCAGAACGTCTATCGTGCTGCAGATAACTGAGAGCCGACGACAAAACGGCGTCCAGGTGAAATTCTGACGATTCGTGACCGTCCACATCCGGCCCTACCGAGCCGATCGCCGCCATTTTTCCTCAAGATTTTGTTTTGCTTTTTCGTGATTTTCATGCGACGATGCTGCCACCTGTCTGACAACATCGGCGTCGTATCCTACCAATGAGGGAGGCCAACTTCATTCACAGCGCTGATTGGTTCGCGCTCCATAAAAATTTTCGATTGCTCTCCAAGATGGCGTCGGTATTAGCGTAATCAGCCAATCAGGAACACACATATCTGGAGCGCTTTGACTTTTGGAGTTTGACTTGTTTCTAATAACACCGTGGTTTTTCGATGGCTTCCGAAGACGACGATACTTTACCGGACAGAAACGTACGCTTTTAAAAATGCAACAAATAATGCATTCAATATATTTTGACCTATAATTGTTGTATTTTCAAGCTGTTCGTACTTGGGAGAAATATAGCAAAAATTCCTTGCTTCAGAAGTACTTTTCTAACCGCAATTCCAACTGGATTTGTATGTGGAATTGGATATTTCCTATTTACGAGTATGTATTTATTTAATTAACAATACATTGTATTATTATATAACGTGTTTTATTCCTATATTTGTAGGTCATCTGAGGCACGCAACACACGTAGCAATGGGAACATTTACCTGCACCGCAACGGGGAATTGGTACATTTACCATTAATTTTTAATATACAATTAATATATTATAAAATAGCTATGACATTAATTAATGATGAGAAATAACGTTTTATCTTATTACAGGGTGTACTGTCGTTATCAATGGTCGAAAAAACGTTTTGAAATGGCACGAATTAAAGCCGCGGTGCAGCGGCGGACGTTGTACGAAGGCACCGCGCAAGACCCCGATGTAAAACCAGACTTAAAAGATGCTTAATAGTAAATTAAGGGTATTTAGAATTAGGTAATTAACGAAGTTCGTTATTTTCTATGTAAATATAAATAAATTAATTAGTTTTGGAGCAGTTGTTGCGGTCAAAAACTTGCAATTTCATCGCGTCGTAAGAAAACGACCCGCAAGAAAAAATTGAACCTATTTATTCAGTATATTACATGTAATAGTCAAGGATGAACAGCTTGAACAAAAGCGTTTTCATTATTTACGTTCTCCGTATGGCATACTTGATTTTATAAATTAATGACATTCTCTTGTATCTCCCGAGCAATTGTCCTCCATGTCTTTTACATCTTGTGAAAAGAAAAGAAACAATGTTATTTCCTGCTAAAAAAAAGTAATTCCTCAAACCATTGCTGCCACGTACCTTCGTAAGTCGTCCCGCACCAGATGCAGAACAGATGCTTTTGCCGCAGGTACGCGGTTAAAATCCTTAATTTTTCCTCCGGCTGCGGGACACGATAAAAACACAAATTTATATTGTAAATTAGCGCAAAGATTCCAGCGATTCCCATATAATTATAATAACCTGGAGTTCTTCATCTTCCGAGTCATCTTCGCTGTCATCGGAGTCACCATCTACTTCATCGCTCTTCACTTGCGGCCAAAACCAAGTTTCCGCGGGTTCCGATAAATTCTAACCCCCAACAATAATTATATTAAATACGGTTTCACTGTTGTAATAACGTGTGTTTTGGCATTACTTTTTGTTCATCCAGCTGGTGACAAGCTTTCTGGCTTTTCCAGAGGTCGCCGGCAACTTCCCGAGCCAGAGCGCGGCTTCGTTGGTTCTCGACGAACTCCTGGGTTGTCAGTACCTCCATCTTTTTACGTTTTCCCTGTCTCTTGATGGCCATCTGGGTTCTCATTTCACGTTTCCTCTTCAGTTCCTCGTCCTTGCCAAGTCCACCTCTACCAGTTTTGATGGCCACCGCGATAGGTTCGGTCCTTCCGGTGCCTATATCAAGGAAAAATGCGAGTATTTATACGTAGTTTCCTTTTATAATATAACGCAACTACATCTATATAACCGTGCCATCTTTTCCTAAACTTGTCCCCGGTTTGTATCCCATTTTTTGAAGGAGGTTGAACCCTTTGTTATCTGCCCCGATGGCCGTCTTCAGACCTTCTTCGCGGTGCTCCTCCTCCACTTGTTTCTTGGGTTTCACCTTCGAAATTGCGTTCATCTGCATGTGCTTCTTCTCCTGATTTAATTTCATCTTCGTGGAATGAGCGTGGATGAGTCCTGGGCGAATATCTTTGCTGAAAAATACAGGGAGAATTAGGTCTATGCAATATACTTGCGTTGCAATATATTGCCGTGCAATATTTTATTGCGCGGGTTGGGAGTATTACGTGGGATTGCGCGCAACATATTGCGCGGCCCCTAGGAGTCGCAACAGATAATTGCACGAGAAGAGATTTTAGTACGCTGCTTACGATTCTAGTTGAGAGATCAACTTTTCCGACATGTAATCATCTTCAGATTCGCTGCTCCCCATTAGAAATTGCGTCGGAAGTGCAATAAAACAATGTAGATTGAGATTAGAAACGGATGCTGATTTTGTACGAGCAGTTTTGCACGTTTATGATCGTTTATGATAGTTTATGATGACGCCATTTATTTCAAGCGGTGGGGCGCTGTAGTTTCTGTTTCGCACGCCTACCGTAGTGTGGCGCTACGAGCGAGCGGTCGCTCTGGAAATTTCGGGAGGCGGATTTTCCAAGTGATTTTGCCGCAAAAACGGACAAAAGTACATTGTTCGCGTCGATTTCAGCGAAATGAAAGTCAAAATAAAAGGTATATCTATCGTCAGATCGTAAATCGTGTCGTGGAACGTTTTTATATTAGTTTTGTGATACGGTTATCATTATTTTTGTAGAGTGGCACGGTGTTGCGACTTGGCGATGGGTTGCAAACGATGACAACTGTGGAATATGTCGGATGCCTTTTGATGGCTGCTGTCCAGATTGCAAGATTCCCGGAGACGACTGTCCGTTAGGTGACTATTTCAACTCTTTCCTCGTAATGTAGAAATTATAAACGTTTTGTTAGTACTAACATGAAAGGGGTGATTCACAATGAACGTTACTTCACACCATTGCAATCATTGGACTAAATAAGTATGAGGAAAAACCCTGGATTATATTTCCATGAGCTGTAATTTAATGTAACAAAATATTAACTATGTATTATACATTTCTGTGACGTTGAAAAAGCAAGACGACTTGCGTACAATAGCATTTTATGCAATATAATTGTTTTCTTGTTTCAAATACAATATGGCTGACAAACTTCACTGAAGAAGTGATGCCATATATAGTGTGCTTTTCATATTTTCAGTATGGGGACAATGCTCTCACTGCTTCCACATACACTGCATCATGACGTGGCTGAACTCGCAGCAAGTGGCGCAGCAGTGTCCCATGTGCCGCCAAGAATGGAAGTTCAAAGAATGAAGTCTGTGTACAACGGCTTCTCATGTACTACTAGAAGTCAACGGGTGAAGTGTCATCATCGTTATAATCGCATCGCTCGACGAACAGCGGTTCCTCCGAATCGAAATAGTTCTCCTCTTCGTCCCGTCCCAGCGTGTCCAGCGAATCGTATTCAGCGTTGTCGTCCACCGTGCCGTAATCGAAAAACTCGTCTTTCCCGTCCAGGAAGCTCTGGTACATGGTGGTCACGAACTCCTCCCTCAGCAGTTTCTTCTCCGCTTCCGAGACGGCGTGACCATTTCCACCCTCGTCTTAAATGGAAATAAAATTCAAATATTTCAACGTGCAAATTAAACTAACTTATACAAGTAAAACATCATTCAAATGGCATATTGCACTCTATGTTTAATTAACAGGGTGTCTACCAAAAACTGGACGTGGATTTACATGACATTTCCAGGATTTAGAGACGAAAAAAAAATCCAGAACATTTTCCTGTAAACTATTTTAAAGTTTCAACATAAAAGTAAAAATCAATACAGTACACATCAATGTTTTGCAATAATTTCCACACACATTTCATTATTGAAGTTATTCAGAAACTAATTTATAAACGAATTTCACAAAATAGACAAGTAAATTGCGCAAAAGGCTGTTGTTGTCGAATGAAATGAATCTCCTGGACAAAATATGCAAAATCCAGGATAATTCCAGGTCGGTAGACACCCTGAATTAACGTGTACACCAAGGACCTTAATAATACTAACCAGGACTGTAATACACCGTGCAATTGCTCAAGTATTTTATACCGTAACATGGAGGTGTACTCGTAGTGAAATATACGGTAGATGTGTAGCTGGGAACTTGCAGAGGTAAGATACCCAGGTTGATTCAAAAGGAAATGGCGTCTTATTAGCTGAGGGCCATCAACATCATGTCCTGGTTAGTATTCTCGGTCCTCGGTGTCTTCGACGTCTAGCGGTAACTTTCTTCCGCGACTGTCGCGTGATTAGACATCGATTGCAATTTACCATTGAGTGCACATACAGAATTACAATAATTATTTTATATACCACTGTTATTGTAGTCGTAGTCATCATCATCGTCGTCATCGAATTCTTCCTGAAATTCAGCTTCTTGCTGTTGTCTCCGGAAGCTTCCGATGTGATCGCGCTCGATGTGGTCCAACAAAATTGTGGTTAACCTGCAAAAAAAGACATAATACATTTATTATAATTATTGTATAAATTAAAAGTAAAGGGTGTTGGTTCAAAATGTGGAGAAATTGATCTATTAGGTTTATTTATACACATATTAGGGTGTTGTGCACCATGGTGCACCCTCATAGTAGTTCATATTCTGGAAAGGAGGTGGCGCTGCTGCCAGGTCCATTTTGTACAAACCTCAAGTCGGCTTCGTCGATCTGGTCCAGTTGGGCTTTTTCCTCGTCGGTCAAGTGTTTAAAAACCAATTGTTCATATAACAGTGGGTTTCTTTCCTTTGCTTCTGAATCGCTGAAGTATTTTCCTGCCTTAACCAGTCTTTTAAGAGCTTCGAAGCGCCGGTTTTTCACCTGGAAGTTGCGTTTCCTCGAGCATCTCGATGAGATCTCGTTCAAGTAAAACTGGACCTCGTAATCTTGAGGATGTTGGGAGAAGAAAACGACGTCTTTGTCGTCGAGGAATTTGGAAAATCGACGAAGGAACGCGCCTGCTCCTTTATTGCGAAGAATTTCGGACGCGATCGACATTTTCTCCTCCAAAGTCAAGTCAGGTTCGTCCATTTGTTGGCTTTTAAAATGAGCACCGTTGGCTTGTGCCACTTTGAACAGCAGACAGCGTTCTTGATCGCTGTATTCGTCTAGTTTTTCCTGTTTTTCCATTCCGATGTCATCGCTGATGCATTGGCTGATGCGAGCGGCCATCTTGGTTTTGGAACGTTTTCGTTGCGTTTTCGATACGTACCTCTCACTGCCGACACGAGAGGGCGCCACTGAGTGTTTACGTTCCCAGCAGGTCGACCTTGCTGATAAACTTTTTTGTCTTTTTCTTTTTTTTTCCTTTATTTGGCACTACTATCATCAAAAGTGGATCATTCATACGAGAGAACTGGAAAATTGTAATTTGTAATTTTTGTTGGAACATAATAACAGGGCAATGTCTTCAATGTAATTAAATGATTAAATATTTTATTATTAGCTGATAAATACTTTTTGACGTTTCAGGACAATATTAAAATTATATAAAGGTCAAACGTTGTTGTTTTAATCTTGTACAAACTGGACAAACCAAGGCCTTGGTCAAGGACATAAAAATTCCTTTAAAAATTCGCAGGAAGAAATAAAAACGTAATCCCAAAAGATTTTTTTATCGGTTTGCCATATTTTAAATTAATTATGTAATATTTAATATGCAAACTAATTTATTTCAGTGCAATTTGCAAGACTGTACACGTTTTTGTAAATTAAAATAAGCCTGTGAAATTATCATAAAATATGCGAAAATAATAAGAAGTAAATTTAAAAAAACAAAATAAGTTTGACCGCAAAAATTAGGACAGGATGTTTATAAATTGTGCTATTTTTCAATATATTAATATAAACCATTTAATTTAACTTTGCAGATTTTTTCCTTTAATTTTTTTTTTTATTTCCATCGCAAATTACATTTTTCCTCTTGAGTGTCTCTTAATTGTTGCATTCTGTATGACGAAACAACTTTTATTAGAGTATCTGATTTCATGAATCATCTTTTGAGATAGTGCCAAGTTTTTTTAATACCAATTACAATTGTCTTCAATATATAAATTGAACGAGATCTTTTATTCAATAAATATTTTAATCCACTCGCGTGTGAAGCTTTTCTATTAGTTTGGGCAATGGGCACGTATGCGCGTCCCCTCCGGAAGGGAAAGTCGGATCATCCCGGCTTTCCCTATGGGCATCTGCAGCGGGCGAGTCGATTACACCGGAAAGGGTTGACAGCGTTTTATTAGCGCTATAAAAAGGCAGCGTCTTTTTCCCGCGGTATCATTTATTTGTTTATAACCGGAAGTGAGCGTTTTTCCCGGTGAACTGTGAAGAATGCCGCCGTTCGTACTGTCTGTTCTTTCTCGACAATTAATCCGGGGATTGAGCTCGAAATGCTCCGTGCTGACAACTTCGATGCCGGAAATTGCGGAAATGGGTTCGGATATTTCGACGCACGAACAAGTTTATCGTTTGTCCGTTGAAAATCCGGATCGTTTTTGGGGTCCTTTGGCGAGAAATCGAATTTCGTGGATGCGAAATTTTGATCGCGTTTCCGATTGCAACATGAAGACAGGAAAAATACGATGGTTCGTTGGCGGCAAGCTCAACGTGTCCGGTATGTAATTGATAGTATAAATTTTTTTAAAAGGCTTAATTTTGCTGACATTTGAAACTTTCCTGGGCGATTCACTTGACCTTGCCACTTGAATAATTTTAATGCCAGCCTCGCAATTGGCTCCCTTGTTTATTACATAAATAATGGTTGGACGTGTGCCAAGTGTGGGAGTTGGAGACGAAAAGCAGGCATGCCTCGAATAAACGCCGCACAGTTTTAAAATTTTTAATAACTATATATAAATTTAAGGGAATTTATCAAAAAATTGCCAAAATTTTGCCTCATATTAAAATTAATATATGAAAATGGGCTAAAAATGCAATAAAGACAGGTTTTCCAGCATAGGAAGTTTATGAAAAATTTAAATCATGCTTTCAATGGTCCAAAAAATCTAAATTGTCCACCATTTATCCTTATAGAAAAATAAAACTAGACTTTTCATTCATAAAAATACAGAAGACTGCAATTTTATATGTACAAATTGTATAGTATTTTTCTGCATAATCTTGGTATAATGTTAAACATGTTACACTGTACAAAAAAGAATTTGAATGTGTCTTCAATTAAAGTTATGTATTCAGAAAAATTATTGCAATAAAATTAGTTTTAACAAGGTTTTAAATTGCATATTTATAAAATGTGCACTGGAAAACCTGGGAAATTCAAGGAATATGGTAGTCATAGATTGGTACGATTCGTATACAGTAATAATGTAGTAGTTGTTTGGGAATTTGGGACAAAATTTTTGTGTCAGCTGTTTGCCAAACGGTTATCTTGTGTAATTGTTTTGTGTACTTAAATAAAACCGGGTAAAATGTCGGTCAGATGTCACTGAACCTAATATCTACTCGGTGGCAGTGTAATGTTACACCTGCCAATTGTTGGTTTGAAATTACAGGTTTTTTATACATGCATTATCACAAATACAACAGTGAAACTTGTGAACTTGACCACCTGACAAAGTTGACCGTTTTTCCATAGAACCCAAAAGTTGCAAAGGATTTACATGGAGGTGACCCTCTTTAATCTGACCACCTGGTCATAGGGGTATTTTATGAATTAAATGTTATGAATGTATAATTTCCAAATGCTATTATAAATAAGGTTGATGTTTTCAAAGTTTTCAACAAAGTGTTTCAGAGAATGTGTGCATAGAGGGCGTTGCTGCCCCTATAAAAGTGAATTTTATCACTCTTGATTTTATCTCCTCTATAATTTAAATGCTGTATAATCTGAGTGTTGTGAAAAGCTTTTCCCTGTCCCTTGACATTCCACTATAGACAGGGTTTACCATTTATATGCTGTGGATGTTGGTTCCTGACCCTAAAATTAAACCCCAAATAAACTGTGATCTATGTAAACTTTATAGTTGTTCGTTCAAAGGGAATTGGTGTTTTATTGACTGGTCCATGTTTGTAAATATTATAACATAGTGCAATGTCATGTTACAATTTACGATATGTCGTAAATGTATCATAGTACTACTACCATTTTACGATGCTCTTTCAAGTGTCTCGTTTCCCAGAAGTGTGTTGGCATCTCTTTGATGAAATATTCCAGCTAGCACAAGTGTACATTGCAACACGTGTAAATTCAACGAACAGTGTTACATAATCGATTTAATTGAATCTCCTATTTTATTGATTGATTACAGTGAACTGCGTGGACAGACACATGAAGAAAACACCCGATAAAGTGGCTTTCATCTGGGAAAAGGATGAACCGAACCAGACCGAGACCGTAACTTACAGGTACGTAATAACTTGAATTTTGATTTGTTCATTAAAGTATGTGATGATTAGGATGTTGTGTGAATTGGCAGACAGCTCTACGAGCTGATGAACCGATTGGCCAACCTGATGAGGGACGTTGGAGTGAGGAAAGGTGACCGGGTGGTGCTCTACGTACCGGTGTGCCCGATGGCCGCGGCGGCAATGTTGGCCTGCGCGCGCATTGGAGCCATCCATTCGGTGGTGTTCGCTGGATTCAGCTCGGAAGCCCTTGCGTCACGGATACAAGATGGTAATATACTAGAATATCTTGCTAGGGATTCGCTGTGGACTCTGATGACCGCGTGCGTTTGCGATGTCAAACTGTAACTGCTCCGCCGATATTATTTTCAATCGTTAATATAATATACACTTATTATTGCTGTAAATGAACCCAAATTTTTTAACAAGCTTCTGAATTTGGTGAGTATTATATGCGATGTTTTTCGTTTACATCGGTGACATGACGTTTAACCTTGTCAGTTCTCCTTTAAGAACCCTGGAAAACTCAGGAAAAATGGTAATCTCAGTTTAGTAATAAATTACATTTCTCTGTAATGGCTGTTACAACGAGGGCTGACTGTAACCCTATTAAAACGTGAAGTTGTCACCGTTGATAACGAGTACAACGTTCGCAATCTTACGGAACAGCTGATCGATTCACAATAATCCCAGAACCCGGGCCAATCTATATCTGCAATGAATCACTAGGAAAAACTTCAAGGAAATTTTATTACAAGAAGTGAATCACTTTTACGTAACGGTAGAATTGATGAATCACATTGATTTTCCAAACAAACGATGAGCTTTCCTGCAGAATTCCAAACGAAGCAAGCTTCAATTTGATTTTGGTCAACGTTTAGTGTCTATTTTTAACATGGGGAACCCATTTGTTTTTTACATTTTTGGGAAATGTTTCTTGCGGAGGATTTATTGCTACGTAAGCGGATAATAATTCGTTTCCGAAAGGGTTTATAAAGTATGGTTATTGGAAATGTTTTTGCAGCGGGAGCGGAAATAGTGATAACCATGGACCAGTCTTCGCGGGGAGGTAAAATGATAGAACTGAAGAGGATAGTGGACGCCGCCGTGGCCAAATGCCCTCGCGTGCGCCACGTCCTCGTGGGCAGACGTACCGGCGGTGCCGTATCGCTGTCAAAAATCGACATCGACGTTGACAAGGTACCCTCGACATCCATCAATGATTCATTCCCTCCGCGTGTTCGTGACAATCCGGCATTATTTTTTTATCGTAGGAATTGGTAACGCAACCGGTCGATTGCGAACCCGAGGTGATGGACAGCGAGGACCCCTTATATATGCTGTACACTTCTGGAAGTACGGGGGCACCGAAAGGGGTTGTGCACACGCAGGCTGGTTATCTCCTCTACACGTCGGTTACGCAGCAGGTAAGATAAAAAACAGATGGTTATCGGAGTGGTCATGTTATATCACGTGACGTGTGACGTAAACTTGTGACTTGCGGAGAGCGGTGAAAGCCATTTTTAAGTGTCTCTTATGGTTAAAAAGTTATTCCAAAGTGCAAGAGATTTTTGGTTCACACTGTATATGTAAACGTATGGAACCATGAGTGGTCAACATACACACGTTTAGTTAGAGTGCAATTAGTAGTAACACTACAAGTTGTTAACTGACTGTTGATGGGTTTCGTAAACTCTACCACGGCGCGCAGCACGTGTTCGAGTACGAGCCGGAGGATCTGTTCGGGTGCGTGGCCGACGTGGGATGGATCACCGGACACAGCCACGTGGTTTACGGACCGCTGTGCAACGGTGGCACCAGTCTCCTCTTCGAAAGCACACCGGTTTACCCCGACCCGGGACGTTACTGGTCGGTCGTGGAGAACCTGAAGCTGACTCACTTCTACAGTTCGCCGACAGCGCTCAGGACGCTCTTGAGATTCGGAGACCACTGGGTGAAGAAGTACGACAGGTCTTCGTTGAGGATCCTCGGCACAGGTAATGTGGAAATACGTTATTAAAGGTGAACTGACAACTATGACTGATTTCGACTTTAGGTTATGTTTCATGATCTATACTGCCTTACAAAATCATGTTAGTGCGCCTTTAACATTTGATGGGGTAATTAAATTAGGAGGTTCGCTAATGCTTGCCGGCCTCCAATCATGCTGATAACTTTTTAACTAATTTCCACAGAGATTTTGTCGCAACATGCACTTGCTTTCTTCGTTGTTTCAATGATTGTATTTTGAAATCGAGAACACCGGTAGTTTCGTTATTCGGTCAATATTGTGTAACAAGTATAGTACTGTGTGATGTGAAATATTAACAATACTCTAGTTGGCAGGACTTTGTTTACCAGATAAGGTGCTAACACTCTTGGTGATAAACGGGTTTATGTTGACAGTGGGCGAACCGATGAACCGCGATGCTTGGAACTGGTACCACGATGTTGTCGGAGAAGGAAGATGCACCATCATCGACACGTGGTGGCAAACCGGTAAGTTATCGTGTGTAGATTTCAAATATGTTTATGTTACGCAACACTGTTCAACTAATTACACACCTGAATTCAAAGGTTGTAAAATTTCCAAGTTGCATTTCAATTTTCTTTCGTATTTTGCAGAAACGGGAGGAGTGAGCATCGCTCCGCGCCCCTCGGCACCAAACGCAGAAGTGAAGCCCGCGATGCCCATGAGGCCCATGTTCGGCATCGAGCCGGTGCTTTTAAACGAACAGGTGACCACGTACAATATCCAAACGTATCCGTGGACACGTATTTCAGTTTGGTTTTTGTTTTAGGGTGTAGAACTGACCGGTAACAATGTGACCGGTATGCTGTGCCTGAAGGGTTGCTGGCCATCCATCGCCAGGACTCTTTACGGCAATCACGACCGCTTTCTGGAAACCTACCTGAAACCTTATCCCGGTAAGCTAATCGCGCAATCGATGTAAGAAAGTCAGCTTGGTCGTGACACAGTCCGGTTTCCAGGGTATTACTTCACGGGAGACGGTGCGCATAGGGATGAAGATGGCCATTACGTGATCACCGGACGTCTCGACGACGTCATCAACGTCAGTGGACATAGGGTGGGAACCGCAGAGATAGAGCAAGTGATGGTACGTGTCGATGAAGTGGTTGCGAGCGTTGAAGGAATCGGTACGCGAGAGTCGAGTGAAGTTTGATTGTTATTAAGGCGGAGTGCGGTTCGGTGGCGGAGACCGCCGTGGTTGGGTTCCCTCACGAGATCAAAGGAGAAGGGATCTACGCTTACGTGGTGCTCAAGGAGTACATCGGCGACGAGAGCGAAGAGGTGACGGCCAACGTGAAGGCCCTGGTACGCCGACAGATAGCGGGGTACGCGGTTCCCGACGTAATTCAGGTAATTGTTACCTTTTGTTAATTCATCGAGATTTGCTTTTAATATTTTCTTATTATGTCGCTATACAATGCACAATGCTATTGAAGCCTTTGAAGCGACGCGTACTTTGGATCGTTACCAATTCATAAAAGTTCAATGCGTGCGTGTTTATAAATTAAGTTTGCGGTAATTCATCCTTGAAAGATGCATCTTTAAAAATCTCTTATCAGGCAAGTGCGGTGAAACTCGTGTGTGTTGACCACTCGTGGTCCAAAAAAATCGGTCAACTTTAACAGGTGGTCAACATATTTAAAAATGCATAGAAAATTAATGTAGGGCACTGTACTACTAGTATGCAGGTTTCACTGTATAATACATTTGTTATATTATTTTGATAGATTTGCACCGCTTTCCCCAAAACGAGGTCCGGCAAAGTGATGCGAAGAATTCTGCGCAAGATCGCGGCGAACCAATTGGAGGACCTGGGTGACGTGTCGACCCTGGCGGAACCCCAAGTGCTCGAACAGTTGGTGGAGGGTAGAAGAAACCTGCTGGAGAAAGGTAACAGGGTGGGCAAAGAGAGGAAGTCAATGTCTTGATTGATCGTCCGCGGACCGCAATTTTTATTTCCGCTTCGCCGCAAAGATACGCTATATATTTTTCGATGCACTGTACAGTTGGGAAATCTTTTTGTTCCTTACCTGCTAAACATTCTTGCCAAAAACTGCTAACCTTTCCATTCGCTGTAACTAACACCTCGTATTTTCTATAATAACAGAAGATGCGAACGGGGCAGCGGCTTTATCGTCCCGCGTGGTTAATGTCTGAAAGGGCCTTCTTGGTGGTACCCCGCGTACCGTACCCACTCGAAGACTTATTGCACTTGTTTAGCAGCAGGATAACAGCAATAGTTTTAATCGTTGCACGTTTGGGGATTAACTGCCTCGCTATAAACGTATATTCCAATATATATGTGCAATATGAAAGTTAAAGGTGAACTGACATGGTTTTGTAAAGTACCCTGAAACTTAACCTACATGAAGAAAAACCATCAAGAAAGCAAGTGTTGCAACAAAATCTCTGTGAAAATTAGTAAAAAGAAGTTATTAACGCTAAAGTTCACCGGGGTAGTTAAGTTAGGAGGTCATTTAAGTTAGTTATGACCCCTGCAATGTTCAACTGTTGTGATTTATGAACATATAGAAACATATTTTAATATGAAATTGCAATTGGAATAGGCTTATTTAATAGTTTAAAGTTACATTGTGCGTGATGTATTGTAAAAAGAATGGACATTGTTAGTGATATCGTTTTTGATGCGCCACCTGGTGCACGTAAGCCGCATTAAACGTGAAAAATAATCAGACAGCACTTTACTCGATTATGTGGGTTAATAAATGAAAGAAGGTTAAAAAATGACCGGATAAATATGGGTTATATGAAAAACTAGGATAAGTCAATATTTTTACATGAAATAGATGAACTACATTTTGTGCATAATATAATGAACTTGTGCCATTTATTGACCTAAACCTAATGTAATACTATATTTGCATAATCTGGTTTTTGTTCGTTTCATTAATCAAATTTCTCTGTGTAGTACAAATATGAATATGCATTAATTGAAATTGTCACTTGCAGAATTAATTGAACATTGTAACCTTGTGTTTAATTTAAAGTAGTTTTGTGCACAATTCTGCAGCAAAAATATCAGTTTTTTTGCAAAGTTATTTCACAGGATAAAATATTCTGCACGAAGGAGATTGAAATTTATGCACAAAAAGCAGTTTTATGAAGTTATAATATTGTGCACAAGTTTTATAAAGTAAATAGATTATGCATAACTATTTTCTGCACAAAATTAAGTACTAAAGGTTTGGGTACTAAATGTTACACAGTTAAACCTTGGTTGGGTTAAGCTTTTCCAGTGTTAAACAAAATTGTGTGCACAAATAATAATGCAGATTTGCTTCACAATTATGCCAAACAAATCATTTTTCCTGAATTATTTGAAATATATTGTGCATTATTCTATATTTATACATTTTTCTCACTCTGGATACTCGGGTTTGAACCTGAAATGCCAAAGTGGCCAAAGATACAATATTTGTTTTGCTTGTTTTTCTCGAAATTCTATATCCACCATTTTATTAGCTTTTTTTGGATGGATAATTTGTCAAATTGATCGGTGTTATTGTGACGTGCGGCTCGCCATACAATATGTCCGGTGTGGTTTGGCTATATAGAGGGTTGGAAAAAAAGAGGGGAATAATGACAAAAGTAACAACAATGTGCGCGTTTTGGGGGGGTTTGCTATATATGAAAACGGCTCGTGGCGAATCGAATCCGTGAAATGGTGCGTAATGGCCGCCGATGACGTCACTTGCCCGCCAAAATCGATACGAAAAATACGATCGCACCTCGTCACATTTCTGTCCCAGCATCGTTGGCGATAGCACAGGTAAAACTGTTGCAACCAAATACCCAATCGTGGCACATTATTGCACCTTTTCTTGCCAACCAGCGTTTGCTTTCGATCGACGTTCTACGAATTTGAAATCGAATATGTGGCGGCCATCTTGATTCCAAGTTCATTCACCTTCCACATGTTCGATTGATTCATTTCTACAGTTGCAATCGTTCAACATGCACTTCTTGTGTTTTGTCAACTTATAACCAACAACAGGTAAGTTAATAATGCCTTTTTATACTGAACAGTGTCTTGACATTGTACAAGGTTTATTTAGGAAAGTTCTGTATTTGACTGCATGTGAAAAGTTTCATTCAAAAACATCTTTAAACTTTCAACAATTAACTCCATGCTTTACTTTAAACTTTACTGAGTGTCTACTGAACTGGGAAACATGAAAATCCTGTAATTATATGCTTCATTTCGATTTTGAAATCCTAATCCTGGAAAATGTATCATTTTGAACTGATTCGTCAGTTTCCTTGCAGGTTTGTGTTTTATTATGTAACCATTTGTAGCTTTATTATTCAAGCATAACAATATTAATTAAGCATATATGACATTAATGTAGTCATTGTGTTTTATCTTTAAAATTGTAGTTTTTCCCCATTTAGAATATATACAATAAACAATACGGATTTTGCCATGGTCATGTTGTATGAATGCCACAGTGAAAAATTGCATAATGTGTGGGAAATTTTAAATTTGTTATCATCGTTTCATGCTGTATAGAAGGCGGAAACTGGCAGAAAATAGCTTCGTGTTTCATTATTAATGACCATGTGTGGTCGATATGACAACGTGAAATGCTGGTTTGAACATGGTCCAAAAAGATGGCCTTCTTCGATAATATATAGACACATGCCCTAATATTTTAACTGTAAGATTTACAAGTGCCTATTATGTATAATAAGAGGCTAATTAATTGTAATATTATTTCTTATGTTGCAAAATTGGTTATTAGAATTGAAATGATTGTCGTTTGAAACTTGTCGCGGCATATCGGCTTCGCGGATTCAATGACAGCTTGCGTTTGTATATTGATTTTTCGATTATCGGTTTTGAGGCTTTCTGTATGCAATGTGTGTAGCATTAGTTGTACAATTGATTGGTGGAATTATGGGGTGAGATATTAAATTGGTGGTTTTGAAAATTTTTACAGGTTGTCGTGCCGTGGAAGATGGCAAACCGAGGTGATCATATGGCTCTTACTATGCAAGTTTTAGGAAGGAAACTGAAACCTGAACTTTCTCCACAAGCTCCAAGGAACAGGTAACTGTCTTTATTTTTACCTTTTTTATAATGTGATTTGTAATATTTTTCAATATGTCGAAATACAATTTATCATATTTGAAAGTACGCGCGTGTTGCTTCGCGAAACGGTAACATACTATTGCTATTGACAACCAGCTTTTAGGGAACACAAAAATACATTGCATATGATATTGATATGAAACAAATCAATGTCATAATTAATATCCAATATAAAAAATGGAATTATGCTGGAAAATCTATAATTTTTGTCACTTTACATAATTTTTATTGATTTCTGCATATTCCTCTTCTAATTCGCTTGGAAGACTTAATAGTATTCCTTGATTCCACTTATTCATCAGTTTTTAAGGGATTAATGTGGTTTGTTATGTAATTGTATTTCACTTTATGTATTTTGTGTCCTGGAAAATGTTATAAATATCCTTGAAAATACTGGAAATATATTTGAATTTTGAAATGAAAGTTTAGTAGACACCCTGTAATAAGGTTTAGTATATTCAGTTTGTATATTCAAGTGATTAGTGTGTTGCATTATTCTGGTTTATTATACGTAGTTGTGACGTCACAACATGGCGTCAATTTTAACGGTTATATTATCGGTAGCATAAAGTTGTCTTTCGTTTCCATATTGGGTCGAAAATTTGATAATTTCATCGATAAGCAGCGAGACGAACGCAAACGCAGCCTAAAAGCCACGCACAATGAGCAATCTAACGATTTTTCGCCACGAAAATGATGATGAATGACGGCGATCGTTTCCAATCGCCATTTGAATTCGCATCTAACGGTTTTTCGAGCCACGCCCCCGATGTGGGCGTTTCCGATTTCATCGACGTTCCATTGGTTACCGCGCTTCTGCTTTTGTTTTCCGCCTTTTCTGCTCATCGTCTGCTGGCGGTGCTCGAGTTCCGCACCGTAAAATCGAGAAGATTCTTGAAGATTTTCATCGCAAATCGAGTTATTATTAGTTGAGAATGTGACCGCGCGATTGCGATTATCATCGTCATCGGTACGTAAAATATACAAACGCCATTTTTCCTCTTTATATCGTTTCTGAAATACGGCCACTTACATTTCGTAACCAATAGGAACGTCGTCAAAACAAGGTAAGATGAACAGCCGTATCTTGCAATCCTAATTGTTTTTTGAAGATTGCATTCTGTGATATTATAGTTTGAATTATAACTGTACGAAAATGTACCTATTTTGTACGTGATGCGGATATTTCAAATTTTATTAGGAAAATTTAGCTGTGCAACTTTCTTGCACGGTGATAATATTGCGTGCAATATTTCAATGGAAACTGTATGGAGGATGTTGCGCGTTGTTCGGTCTCATGCAAGAGATATTTTTTTCCCATTTTCGAGGATTAATATATTTTTTTTAATTGAAAGTGGCAATGAACTGTATGATTTATCACTTGACTAATGAAAGCTGACAAGATGTTTGTCACAGTGGCTCCACCTACTTATGTTAATTTGTCTTCAATGTGAGAGCCAAGGTGCGAGCTTGGGTGCGAGCAGCAAACAATGAAATTGCAATTAATTGCCTCCCATTTCTAATATGAAGACTGTAATGACGCTAATTATATGCAACCTGATTGGCTGAAAACAGTTTTACTCTGCAATTCCGCCATCTTTCTAACCTTATCCAATAAAATACAACATTTTTGAATGTTTTCCAAACAAGGACGCCATTTTCCTAACGTTTTACAACAAAGGATGGCCAAGGACGCCATTTTTGAACGGTTTTCCATCCAACGGCGCCATTTTGTGAACTTTTTTTTTTTCAAATCAAAGACTGCATGATATCCGAACGTTTTCCCACCAATATTACGTGAAATTAAAACGATATTTTGTTGTTTAATTTTACCTTGCAGAAAGTATACAACGACTTCTTCTCGGGCGATGGAAAAATACGAGAAGTTGAGTAAAATCGGTGAAGGATCTTACGGCATCGTGTACAAATGCCGCAACAAAGAAACCGGTCAAACCGTTGCCATCAAAAAGTACTTCGAATCTGATGATGCGGACCCTTTAATCAAGAAAATCGCTGCCAGAGAAGTTAGATTACTAAAGGTCTGTATTCTTTCTTTCAACTTTTCGTAGAAATAACAGACTTGCGGGAAATTTATACCACACAAAACTGTTCTTCTCGTTTTGTTCGCGGCCCATTTTTGTGATCGCAACAACTTGCTTATCTATTTATTTATCTTTATAACGATTATCATACATGGATATTGATATATTAATTGCGATTTCAGAAATTCAAACACCCACATCTGGTCAATCTGATAGAATTCTTCCGGAGGAAGAAAAAGCTACACCTTGTGTTCGAGTTCTGCGAAAGAACTGTGCTCAACGAGTTGGAGAAGTACCCCAGAGGGTTTGTATACCATACTATTAATTAATCCAGTACCTATTGCACATGTTAAATTATAAGTTTGTCTATATTGTCTGTTTTATAAATTGCAGAGTTCCCGAAGGATCAACCAGGAAAATTATATGGCAAACTTTGCACGCGCTCAACTACTGCCATCAGGAGAATGTAATTTTTGTCGTTTGTAACTATAAAAACAAACTGTTTTTGATATCCCTCCTACTTTGTCTGGTATTTGACATGCATCTATATTGATTTTTACTACAGTGTATCCATAGAGATGTGAAGCCGGAGAATATCCTGCTCACGAAAGATGGCGACGTGAAATTATGCGATTTCGGGTTTGCCAGGATGATGAGTAAGTCCTTATTTTTTATTATACAGTGAAACCTGTAGTAAAGTCATTGATTTGAAAATGGTCATGGGAATCCTGGAAAAGTCATTGGAATCTGGTCCCTTTACAATTTCCTGTCCTGTAATTTGACACCGTGATAAGTGAAATAAGGAATAGTAACCCCTAGGCATGAATTTCTTTGCAATTCCTGGTCACAGAGGTATTTTGTGACGTCATCGGCCGATTGGCTTCATGTTGGCTGCCTAAATTTCCCCGGATTGGCGTTTTTTTAACCCGGCACTGTACTACTGTATAATTTTAATTCTGGATGCCATTGTCTGTGTTCAATATTGAATACTAGTAGTACAATGCCCTAAATGGTGTATTTGGTAATTTAGATCCTGGTGAGAACTACACTGACTACGTGGCCACCAGGTGGTACCGGGCTCCGGAACTACTTGTCGGTGACACTCAGTACGGGCCACCGGTCGATGTTTGGGCCGTCGGATGCGTTTTTGGTGAACTTTTATCGGGAGAGGCTCTTTGGCCAGGGAAGTCTGATTTGGATCAACTTTCTCTGATTAGGAGGACAGTCGGTAATTAATTGCACAACTATATTATATACAGGGTGGAACCGAAGTAAGAAGACCAAATCTTCATCCGTGCATCCAGAATCATTACTTTCATAGCTATTCCCAAACAGGCAATTCTTTTGTTCCACCCTGTATATAGTACCTTCATTCACTGTAATTGATAGTACTGTATCAGATATTAAGTAGAATATATTTTAATTTTGTTGCAGGAGATTTTATCCCTAGGCACATGCAAATCTTTAAAAACAACCAATTCTTTTCGGGAATGTCCATACCGGAAACAAACATGAGGGTATACTATATTCTTCATCTTGTTCAATACAATGTGCTTTACAGTGCTGATACTAATACAGTATTCTCTGTTGGAATGTTTTCCTGTTAGGAGCATGACCCTTTAGACGGCAAAGTTCCCGAAGGCACCGACGAAAAGGCCATGGATTTCCTCCGGGTAAATAAATTCAACTTAACATTTTAGTATTGTTAGCTGTAGTGAACCTCGCTTATAATCAACCCTTATATTGGCAAACATCGGCTATTGTCAACAAGTCAATAAACTTCAAAGTCCCACCATCAGAATAGGATTTTCAATACAAATTACCTCGCTGTCAGCAATTTCAGGTTTTCAGCAAACTTGGATATAGGAAACCTCTGTTATAACAACTGATTTCCCCCTTAAAACTGGCTTTAGAACACCTGATACTGTCAACCGAAGGGTCAATATAACAAATACAATAGAGTATACCTTGACTTGGAGGGTGAAATATGGCTTAACATTGCCATCGTATGTAATGGGTATTGTTACTTGGTTTTCAGAGGTGCTTGGACAAGGACCCCAGCCGTAGGTCCACGTGTCATCAGCTGATCCATCACCCGTACTTCAGCGATCTGCACCATCGCTACGCGAACTACGATGTGCCGGACGGATACGAAAGGGCCAGAAGGAGCAGGGACAAAACTAGGGTAAGCATTCATTCAAAGTAATAACAAAGGAATACACTACAGTAGAATATCAACTTTAATAAGATTTTAAATGATAAGTTTATTTTTTGGGTTGTCGTGCGTAAAAACAAAGTAAAACTTGGTTCACGCAGCTGCGATTTGCGGATTCCGTGCTGCACCATTAATTGCACTGGTCATTTCGTGTAAACACGCACTTCATATAAATGTAGAGCACATGCTATAACATATGTAGGGTAAATCGATACCGTATATTATTAGAATTAACCAATGGTCCGATTGATGGTTTGGCGTTTCGCGCAGCAGAACGGGACTTTGGCGATGACTTTGCCTCACTTGGCCGGAAGTAGCCATTACTCCCAGCTTCAGATGTCCCCACCGGAAGCGAGGATTGGACCGGTGATGACCCAAGTTCCTGGCATGATGATGGCCGGTTACGGTGGAGGTGGTGGTGGTGGTCAAGGGGGCAAGGGCCGGCAAGGGCAGTTTGACCATCTACCTAACATATGACGCCAAGCCGGGACGAGCCGCAACACTCCCGGACTCGTCATCAAGCTCCATCAGCATCAACACCACCATGGACATCAGCCACCCATGCACTCTTACCATTACACCTACACAGACAGGTAAAACCATGCAAAGGGCACAGGTCCTAACCGTTGAATCCCCGGTACGCGACATATTTCATGTTGTCGTGTGGTTATCGAGTGAAACCAGCATCACAGATTAAAGTGTAGATGGTGCAACACTGGTGTTAAAGGTGAACTGACAAGGTTTTGCAACATACCCTGAAAAAACTAGCATTTGATTGACACTAATTGAGGACCATTGTCTGAAAATGTGAGGCCATTTGAAGCATTTTTAACACAACAGGACGCTGTGACACCAGCGCGGTGACACCGTCCTTCCATGACGTCCTCTTTAACTACTCGTAACTGTTTTAAACAATTTCTTAAAAAAGTTTGCGCCAATCGCTTTATTGGCATCAATTCTATAGAATTACACACTTTCCGTGGTATTTTACAAATCCTTGTCAGTTCACCTTTAATATATAACTTTATTTGAAACACTACGTACGGCCATTTCACAAATTTTAAATTTCAGTAGGGTTAATACAGTATTTTATATTGTAAATATATGTACAATTCACTGAATTAACCCATAAGCATTAATTGGTTGTTTATAACAGATCAGTAAACTATGTATAGTAGTAATTATTGGTTTATTTTACACTGTACTTGAAAGTTAAATTATTTATTAACTGATTTTAATGTTAGTTATACACGTGATGTCCACTTAGATGATACACATGTGTTGCAATATATTAAAGGTTCAAAACACTTGTATGAAAAATAGATTTGTTTGCAGACTGAATGTAATAAATTACAAGTAAATTTTAAAATATTAATTTGGGTTTAATCAACACTGACACACAGCTGTGTGGCAAATATAGGAAATAATTCGTGTAACAGAATAATAACAATAGGTTTGAATATTCTTGTTATTATAATATTTTTATTGACACTGAAAAGCAAAGCTCAAATTCACGCACAATGGGAATTTTAACATAACAATGAATGTGCAATATATAATATAACATGTATTGGAATATGCATCATGTAATGTACTAAATTCACGATAGAAGCGAGCTGAATTTATTGCATTAAAGGTGTTGCAAGTTTAAAATGCTGTCAGCACGTGTTTGATTTGTTTGTAAATTTAACTCTTTTAAACCCAGCTGTGTATATTTTCACTGCAGCTGACGTCATACACTCAAGATGTTTCGTTTACGATGCAAGGTGTTGAGCTGGGACCCAGTCTGAAAATAGACAATTTCCCTAACAATTCGTACCATTTTCCCAGCGGATTTACATATTTCGCGGTTTAAATGTTCAAAATTATCAGGGTTTTTGCGCCGAAATGCCATTAGCCGGAGCGCCGCGTGTCGCAACCAATCGCAACTGCCGAAATTTGAATTCGTTCGAATCTACGGAACGTTTTCATTCTCTAACGGTTTTTCTATTTCGTTTCGCGCGCTTTTCCGGGTTTTTCGACGCTTTAATTTGAATGGAATTATGCAGCTTTTTGGCAACGTGCTTTGAGGAAGTAATGTTTCTAGTGGACGGGTTAAAAGATTATATATTGGGAATCTATTTTTAAGAGATTGAGGCGAAGTTTCAGCAGTTATATCGAGCTTGCAACATGCAGTAGGTTATGGCCGCAATACAAACTTTTCACGGCCAACAGTCGCGGAACTTGGCTCCTATTTCAACTTTTTGTGTCATCGTAGGCAGCTTTCGTATATACTGTCACGAATTTAAAAATATAAACATCTCAACTGCGAAATGACGGCCTACGTAAAGGCCTACTGCCAATGAAATTCTTTTGTTTGACAATCGCCATTTTGAAGTTTAGTAGTAACAAATACAAAGAATTTTAATCAGTTGTGACACTGCTCGAAATGTTTCATTGTAGTTTTCCTGTTTATAAATTATGTTTTGTGACTTTAGGGTATAATATTTAAAATTGTAGGCTGAATTGATAAAAATCATTTTGTACGAGACAAAGGAAAAATGGCCGCCAATCCTTGTTCAGTGATTAATGGATTTCCTTCAATTATTAATGTTACAGGGTGCTTAGATAAAATTTCCATAACATATTATACATATGCAGGTTAAACTAGTTTGATTACAACCATTTGTCTAAATAATTTTAACTTAAAACACATTCAAATTGTATATTATACAGTGAAAATTGTGCTTTTTGAACCATTGACTGTGATTTATTTTTTAAAACCTGTTTCTATTGGAAAGTCTGTCTATGGTGGAAAGTTTTCTGGGCCCTTGAGATTCTACAGTAAATTTATATCAATTTCCCTGAATTAATGTTAACTAAAAATGTACATTCCCCCAAGTTTTCCAGATGTACCTGACCGTGGTTAATAAACATATACTATTAACTTACGGATAGCATTTAATAAGCATTAAAATGTTTTTTGTTTGTTTTTAAATATTGGCAAAGCACTTATGTTTAAAAGTTTAAAAAAATTGGCATTTTGACATGCGAGTGAGCGATACCGAAAATAACGAGCTCGAGATCATCAGCGGAAAGCGCAACATGTTCGCGCTGGGCGAATAACTTTCAAGAACATGGCATCTATGTTTGGACCAAGGTTTCCTACTTGTACGTTGCAGTCATTCAATGTTTGAAAAGTGATGTCAAAATTCACCGGTTTGGTTTTTTTCAGGCGGCCAAACTTGGCAATCTCACGGCTAAAGTTAGTCGCCATGCACTCAGATAAATTTAGGAGCATTATACTTTTAAAATTGAAAATGAAACCTGGTTTTATTCGTTCATTCATCCATTCAGGTACAACAAACAAGAAACTTCACATTCTTTACTGTTACTTTTCTCTTGCGGACAGACACTACCTCGGACTACATTACGCGGCCAACGTTAAGATCTCTCTTCGATGGGTTCATACCCTTCGTTGATCTTCTCCTTGAACTTCAGGTAATTCCTCTTCCTGTCGAAGTGTTTTACCTGTTTAATAAGAAAACAAGTTTTACATTTTATCCCAGGATGGTTAAAGAGATGGAAGAGAAGAAAAAGTAGAAGGAAGACCCATTGCGTGGGACACAATTTCTCGTATTCTTTGCGGGTTACGTTGCATTTGGCAACATCGTCTTGGTTGGCATCCAAACAGCTCCAATACCTATCCCTGGAATCCCAGCATTGTTTCCTCTCCTCCTTGTTGGGAAACGACATGTTGCACTTGTCGCAGTACGGAAAGTCTGCGATACGCGTCAAAAAATAAAACACTACATTTTTCAAATCGAAAGTTTAAACTTGCAATTTAAGAATAATAATTACTGAGTACAAACTCAGTGAAAGTATATATAATATTAAATTACTTTTCCAGGGTTTCCATGACCATGTTACACTAAATTCCATTACCTGGTTCATACCAATCTGTGATTACCATTTTTTCCTGAGTTTTCCAGGTTATCACAAAATTTTGGCAAACTCTGATTTCCCTGAATTTTTAGTTAAAATCTAAATTTGGAATAAGTGCATGTCAATACTTTTTCCTGGATATAAATACCCCTGACTTTCCATTTTTTCCCTGTCATAATTCAGTTAACTTAACAATTAATGTGTTCAATATTAAACAGATTCCCCAGAATCAATAAAACCTTAAATTAATTTAAATAGAATAGTAAGTTTACATATTAAACCTAGAAAATATAATGTTATTCATTTTTAAATTCCCACAAATATTACACAATTTGTGTAGCCCGCCCAATCACGGGTCAAACATTAGAAAATAAATCTAAAAACCACCAATTATAATTACAAATTCAATTTATTATATTTTGGTGGGTTAATGTTACTTATTAAACTGAAATAATTACCTTAAGATGACAGATTTCCGCTCTTCACTTGAAATTTGTGCCGTACTCCAGACAAGTCCACCCTTTTCATCACTTTTCATTCACCTGCTTCTCGATCAGTGCCTAGAGGGCGCTGCCATCCAATGACTTGGAAGTTACGGTTACATGTACTCCAACAAGGATACGAAATTTGTTGTCAAGGCGGAACTATATTTCGTATCTGGTGAAGTCACGAAAGGCTAATGGCTGAAAATAAATCTAGTAACGCCTCTAGCGCCAATCTACCAATACTCGAGCTCGGTACCTCCCGTAGGAAGTTCTATCTAGACAGCGCCACCTAGCGATGGCAGTTACCACGCGTCTTTATACGAGTTTTCCATCTTGTAGCTTGCAGGGGCGGCGTTCGAATCGAATGCGGAATCGAAGGATTGGGATACGAATGCAGAACGGGAAAAACGGCTGGCGGTTAAAATATAACGTTGAAAATAGTTCAAGGAGTTGAAAATGTTGAACCGTAGTGTGTCTGCTGTGGCCAAGGTGACTTCCGGTAGCAGGAAATCGCAGAGGTTATCAGTGGTTAGCGTTCGCAGCCCTCGTTTGTTACCATCCCTCAGAACTTCGTTATTAGCGAACACGAGGTTTGTGACATTGAAAGGCTGTTTATTCTGAATATATAGTGTATTAATATGAAACTAATTCCAGCTTGAACCAGTCTTTGAATCGATCTGCCCAAGGGCCTCAAGTCATCGAAGAAAACCAGTTGTTTTGCGTCACTTGTTACGACTCTCCTTTACCAGTTCAAGTCACAGAAGCAATCACTTTGTCGCAAAGTAAATCAATGTGTTATATTATCGTATTATCATTCCATTCACATTATACAGACTGTGAAGGACATTGTATATCAGTGTACCTATTTTATTAGATTCTACCATTGTTCAATGTATTTTGTGGGGAAATCTAAAGAACTCAATGAATTCAGATTTCAGCTACAAATTAACGAAAAAAATCTGGGAATTTGTCACAATTTGGGCAATGCCAGGAAAACTCGGGTATGGCAACGTACTGTGAAATGTGGTAAACATATTCAAGGTATACACAGGTGGTCAGATTAAATAAGGTCACCCCTATGTAAATCCTATGGTAGTTTTGTGTTCTATGAAGTTCACAGGTTTCACTGTAGTTTGATGACTTTGTGCTCATGGGGAAAGTTTTGTGCGTTGTTTCTTCTTCAGGACCTGGTGATATTTCAGTCAAGTTAGATGCCACAGGTTGGGCTTGGCTAGTCGTCGGACGCCGGCTTTTTGTATGGAAGTACAAAACGGAGCCGGAACAACGTTTTCAAAACCCGCGGTGCCACGAGTTGACACTGCCACCCAGTGACCTTTCCCACAAAGCGGAGTTGGTGTGCGTCTTCCGCAAGGACCCCGGCGCCGTACCGTCTTGCCTCGCAGTCTCACCGGAAGGCGCAGTACGTTACTGGCCCAGCGTGTCCAGGGAGACCGTGTCCACCGAATTCAACGTTGAACTTCACGGCCAGGAGTGTTACTCTCTCACCAACATACAGGTAGTAACATTTTAAACTGTTCAATGTCCTCCAGTCACTTATTGTTTTATTCCTCAATTTCCAGGCTCTCGGTTGCATATTGGCCACCACGACCGGTACGTTGGTCCTGGTCACACCGTCAAGCGATGGCAGAGATGTAAGTGGCTGATACTGGAAATCCTGGAATAGTACTGGAATTTTCAAATGAGTAATAAGTTTGGTACTTTCACGTTACTACGTGAAGAACACAGTCGGGTGCAGGAACCTGAGGACCGCGCAGAGTCTTTTGGCCGGCATTGGACGCAGAATGGCAACACTGATCTTTGGGTCTTCCCAGAACCAATCGGCAGAACTGGTGGGATGATAGTTTAACGGTTTTGCATTTATTAGGAGATGCGGATGTGAATGCTCCGGTTGAGCTTCATTTCTCTGTGTTTGGTGTGGCATGATGCAGCATCTAGTGAGGGTGTTGGTGACATCAGTGGAAGGAAGTGCTGCCAAGTCTCTTCTGGTACTCGGAGGAAGTTTGCTGCAGAATTGGACCATCCCTGACTTTGGGGCCGAGAAGCTGCTGTACGAGTGCGACGTGGACTGGTTGTGCGCGGACAAGTTCGCGGAGACGTTGCAGGTGCCGGACACTGGACATGCCAACGAGATGAAGACCTGGCTGATTGACATGCAGGCGGAGAGGTATATTTGTCATTCAGGGTTCTGACCACTCTGGGAAACCTGGAAAATTCAGGGAATTTACAAAAGTTTTGTCCAAAACCTGGAAAACTCTGGGAAATTGATACAATTTGGTGTGAATCATGTTTCAGATGTTGTCATATTTAAAATTCACTTTTCCAATGACTGCTTGCTTTTGGTGATTAAGGATGTGATTGGTTTGGGTTTTAGGAGAGGTCTCGTGGTATTGGCTGCCGCCGTCAACCCGCTTCAAGGACAGACTTTACGGTTTGCTTGCGGTAAGTTAGCGTACATCAGTAGCAATGTTGAATTGATTTAAAGTACAGACTAATGATAATTTGGCTTTGTTTTTGTTTTCTATATCCTAAGGTGTTCTGGACATAAGTTCCTCAGTTGCTCCCGTGTCCTTCCGGTCCTTCACTCTCCTGGACTACACGGAACCTTACTCGGTGAGTTGGAGAGTAAACCTTCTTGAAAATCCCAATGGAAACACGAACTTTCATTGACTGTTGATGGTTTTGTTTGTTTCAAACAGCTCACGGATGAAACTTTTCTCAGTTACCGGCTTCTGCTTCCGGCCCCGGATTCGGATACTGCGTTCATCTACCGCGAGAGACTCCTCCTGTGCTTGTCTTGTAAGCGACCTGAAGAGGTTTTGTTTTAAATAGGAAAGATGTTCCTCAGGTTTTTGTTTCCTAACATTTGTTTTTCTAAAGCATTAGGTGGGAATTACGAAGTGACGGACAAAGTATTATTCGACAGACTCGGAGGACAGATCATCGGATCCGGTAAGCCGATGAGTTTGCAGAGCCCAGTCCAGTTGTTCACAAACACTACGTGTAATATAAGTGTTCACGCCTCTCAGGAAAACCTGGCAAATCAGGAAAACTCAGGGGAATTTAGATTTTAGCTAAGAAATTAGGGAAAATGACAATCACAGATTGGTATGAACAATGGCAACGTGATTTTAAAAGGAAACCGTTATTTTTGTAGGCAGCTGTGATGGTACAGCATTGCTGTTTTCCAACAAGGATGGTATATTGAGTATCATTTCCAGTTTCCAAGATGACACGATGAAGTGAGGAAATTAACACAGTTGGTTTTTTTACACTTTGGCGTAATGTATAAAGTTTAATCCGCGTGCACCAAATCTCAGGTCAACTCAGCAGCATCAGCAACAGACAAGAAGCGAACAGGTTTTCATGTCGGAGGTAATTAACAGATGAGAAAGGATAATACAGTGAAATAGTTAGGAAGTTAATTGGCGAATAAAAACATTTGTAGAGTCTGAACTTGACCGCTGACAACGCACGCTTGGGAGCCCTCATGTCCAGCGTGGATCCAACCCAACAGCTGAAAGCCGCTTTTCTTCTAGCCTGCATGAAGAACACGGTGAATGCGGATTACCGGTTGGTTACGGAGGCCTTCGACTAACACAGCTTTGCGTTTCGATCCGTAGAGTCGTAGCGCGGAGGCCGTCCAGGAGATAGTGGAGGAAAGTGACCAGGATAGATTGAACAACGCGGTCATCAAGCTCAGCGAAAGGCTTATCGATGATTACCCTGCGGCCGATCCGCGATGGGCCGATGCCATGTCCCAAGGTAAAGTAGTTTATTTCCTGTAAAGGCGATTCTGGAAAATTCGGGGGAAAATGGTAATCGCAGATTGGTATGAACCGGTTGTAATATTTGTTTTGTTGTTGTAAATGATTTTTAGAGACGGCGTTGACAACTTCGCTGATCATCCTGCAGCAGTTGGACGACAAGATGAGCGCGCACAAGTTGTTCATCGACTTCTTGAAGGACTTCATCATCTGGGATAAACTGGGTAAAGTTCCGGTCAAGAATGGGTCGATGCAACACTGCGCGAGTCTCTTGCTGCAGAACGAAGAGAAGATCGTGGCAACGAGAGCGGTGAAAAGTCTCCACACGCAGTCGGTTTTCAGAGTTAACGGCAGTGGACTAGTCTCCGTTGTAAGTAGTGATGTTACTGTTGTTTTGTTGAATAGGCAACCCGGTATCTTGGATGCAACCGTAAAGTTGGCCCTGAAGAAGAGGGACGTGGTGCCTACCGGCAAGTTGACCGTCCAGGACCTTTTTTACCGTGAAGTAAGGACATGTATTCGTTAGCATTTAAGTAGCAGCCCGAAGAGCATCAACATCTAGATGCAAACAGAATGGTTAACAGATGTTGATTTGAAGGTGTCGAGGATCGACGACGTCTTCGAAGCCCTTCTGGAGTACGAGACCGAGATGCTGTCCACCGAGTACGCCGCGCAAACCCAGATCTCCACGGTGAACTCTGCCAGCGGTATATTCCTGGTAAGTGGTGTACGTCACTTACCACTTGATGTTGTCAGCGGAGGAATCAATGTCTCCCGTGGTTTCTCGTAGAACGTGCTTTCGCAAGTCGCAAAGTTCCGCCGGTCCAGGATACGGGCGTTTGAATCGGTGTCCAGCGCCGGTCAACTCTTGAGTTGGACTTCTTCCACGGGCCCTCAAGGTATCCTGACCTTGGCCGTAAAACAGGTGAAGAGCTTTACGGTGATGTCCTCACCGGCATCTCCAGGTTGTTAGTAACCGGGTTGTTTCGCGCGGGAAATTACAGTTTGAGCTGACGTTGAGTCAAGCGGTGGCCAACGCCAACGTGAACCTGTTCCGGCAGGCGGTGGACATGGCCGAAGTGGTGCTCGAGGGTCTGAAGGGTCTGGCGGAGTCCCCGGTATCGGAGGAAGGGAACGCGGTGGCTTGGGAGCAGTACGTCACCAAGCGGCACGCGATCATCAAGCGGATACGTAAGTTCCTGTTCGGTTCCTATTCCGGCAAGGACACGGTAAATTCTAACCTGGTTGGAAACGAATCAGTGGACGCAAAGCAGTACGAGATGGCTGCCGTGTTGGCCGAGAAGTACCTGGACTTCGCCGCGTTGCTGACTCTGTGCGACGTCACGAAAAACCAGCAGCGGTTGGAGAGGTACATGATGCAGTTTGCGGATCAGGTTAGTTATTGGGCAGCATTATTAATTAAACGATGGGCAATGTACAGTGAAACCTGTGTGTGTTATTTCAGGGTTTCAGACAGTACGCTTACCAGTGGTTCCTGCAAGAAGGTAATTTATTTACGGACATTGCGGTGAGTTTACAATACTTGGTCTCTAATTTACGATCTGCTTGTAGGGAAAAGAGGTCAGCTGCTGTCCGAACCTGCCTTGCTCAGACAGGATGACCTGAGAGAGTTCCTCCGGCCGCACCACGACATCAGCTGGGTGATGGACATCCGCGATGGGAACTGCGCGCAGGCTGCTCAGACGCTGCAGCAGCTTGCCAACAGGGAAGTCGACCTGCTGTCCAGCAAAAAGGTGTTATTATTATTAAATGGCAGCTCCCATCAGCTACCTGATGAAGAATGTTCATGGATTTGGTTATTTGGTGAATCGTAGACGATGTGCAGCATCGCGAAGCTTTGCGCGTTGGCTTGCGACGAAAGCGAAGATACGAAAGAACAGATAGCAGGTTAACATCCTTTTTAGCTTTGTATTAAATAATGTACTTCTACTTCATTTTTCCCATTTATCTATTCGCAGATCTGGACCAAGAACTTGATCTTATCCTGTACCAGGAGACGTTACCGTCCGCCGTCGTTGAAGTGAGCAACTAATTCCTTTCAAATTATGCTTTTAATTAATCTCATTTACTTATCATCGTTGGGAATCTGTGCGTTTCCAAATTGATTAGGATATTTTTGAACTAGTTATAATGGTTTTTCCTTCCGTCATTTTATTTCGCCAAACGACGAAACCGATCGGTTTGAATTTCCACTTTTATATTTGCAGAATCAGGGTTTGGATCCTGACAACATGAGAGTTTTGAGTCCTATGGAACTCATCGAGGTATTCTATTCGTTTAACATTCCTGCTGTTGGTAATATATTAACGCAATTCGTAAAATTTAAATCTGAAATGGTATTCGACAGCTTTACGTCGGGGAAGATAACGTCAACGCGAACGAGTACGACTTCAAGAAAGCTTTGGACCTCCTTCATTTCGTGCCAGATGTAAAACACTTACTTCATTTAAAATAGAATACTTTAAAATAAAAAGATAATCGCTTCTAAAAAAAATGGTTTGTTTTGATTTTTACAGGATGAAAAATACAAACAGCAGATTCACATCTGGAGCAAAGCTGTACTTCGCGATAGGTGAGTTGCTGGACAACTTGTTATTTTTTTAATCTCGTTTAAATTTTGTTTCGAAATTGTTTTATTGCAGTTGGGAAGAAGCGGATATTGATGTGAACGACCCAATGGCGGTTCTCCGGCAATCCGTGTTCTTCAAGACGGTTGAGCTCACGCTGACCGAAGGTACCCGCGTAACCGTAACCAACCGAAAAAGCGATCAGTTAATTTTATTTTTATATTTAAACAAATTAGGTTTGGAGCCGAAGGTTTTCCTTCCCAACGTCGATGACCTTTTGGGCAGCGAAGGACTGACACCGCTGGCCGATAATTCCTCGTTCAAATTCGTGATGAAAGCCGGTTACGAGCAGGTGATGAGGGACTCGGCGTGATTCCGATTCGAACGTCCGTTTTCACATTTAAAACACTGCCAATTATATTCCGAAGTTTAAAAAGCAAACGTTTTTGTACCGAAATAAAAACTCAAATTTGATTATCTACAAATTTAATGAATGGACACGGTCGTTTTCTCGCTAACGTCACTCTATATACGACGATACAAAAGCATCTGTTTTACAGAAATCTTGTAAGTACTAAAGGATGACTGAAGTTTTGTTCAATTTAATGATGTTTTTTGAGGAAAACATCGCAGAAATCTAGCATTAAATTGAACAAACTTCGGTCTGCATTTTTGTGAAACTGCCGTAATTTTCCGTTAACTGATCTTCAGGAGGTGGACGCGTGACCGGGGATGAGACGGGTTCCTTGGAAGATATCGCAACACCGAAGCGGGAAGAAAGATGGTAGGTTCTGAAATGTAAATAAAACTTCTCGTTTAACATAAACAGATGGCGAAAGATGTTGATCGATGCCAAAAATGGATGGGAAAGCTGCGAACCCGCGTCTCTTCATTTTCCGGTGGCCGCGTTCAGGTTGGACAGGTTGAGGGCCGAAGAGGATGGCGTTGCGACGGTCGGGGCCTCCGTCGTGGGAGCCGAAGGTCTGATCTTGGCATCCCACATGAACACGTAGAAGAGAGAGAGGATGATGGCGGCCAACGACACGGCGAAGATGTACGCGGAGACCGTCATCAGACGGATGAGTTTCTTATTCCTCGGCTCGTACAGTTTGGCCTTGGCGTCTTCCCCGGTGAACCGGACGTCCGTGTCGCCGTTTGCCCGGATCATTGCCTCGTCCGAACCGCAGATCAAAGCCGAGAATGATTTCATGGAGACATTCGATGGGGGTCGCTTACGTGCTTCGGCTTTTCCCCCGGACTCCGTCTTCATCTGTCAAATACGGGAGGCGGGGCTAAAAGCTCCTTGGCTAAAAG
>JAQFZQ010000213.1:0-42599 GCA_034696005.1 Glomeris marginata | reverse complement strand
TGGAGTTTCCATTAGGGTAATCATCGATTACTGAATTTTTTTGGCATGACCACCACACGTGGTGTGTTATGGTGTGGTGGTCTGTGGTGGTCATTTCCAATAGGGTTAACTAATATTTTGTACAATTTCTACATGTCGTTTTCACAACAAATTTGTCTCAAAATGTCGAAACAAGTTGCGACGAACCTAAAGATTGCTAAATCAGCGAAGAAATACCGGAAAAGACGAACATGAGATACTCACCACCATGTTATAGCACAAGCTTCACGTTGCAAGCGAAAATTTAGCGAGAAAAACAGCAGAATCGAATGAAAATTTGAGCTCGGCGTTCCAAATTTATACGGAAGCGCCAACGCATTCGAATCGCTGCTAATTGGCGGACAGCTGGGAACGCCCCCGAAGTTCATTGGTCAACGATGGTTCGACGTGGCCTGTAACTCGATCCGACAATAATTAGCCAACCGCAATTTGCTGCAATATTATTTCGCAAGATCATAAGTTCAAACCGTGTGCGTCACCGAGTTGCTTCAAATTGGTTCAAATATAGAAACATAATAGAAAGCAGCTTTCCCATTTCTCAAATATAAAATTGGGGAAGTTGATTTTCATTTCTTTTTGCGTTAATAAAATTTCAATTTACGAGCTTTTATCGCTTTATACCGAATTTGTTTTCCAGGAAACATTTATTGCACAATCTTCAACCAAAATTGAGAATTTTGGTGTATGACATGGTCATGTGACTAAAGTCTCATAACCAGACATAAACCAATGAGCATAAACAACCAATTTATAAATTATAATCATGTATATTTAATTTTGACTTACACAAACAGCTGCAGAAAACCATAAATTATTTTCGTCCATTAAACATATTAATCAGGTTGAAACAATTATAATAATCTGATTTTTACAATTATAGGTTGAAGATTGAAAATAGCCATAAATTTAGCAAACTAATTTTACCATGTACTACTACTACATAGAAAGATGTTTCTTAAAGCAAGTGCAACTTTATTCGCATCCTTCACATAAAAATATCTTACACAAAGACTTTCTGACCGTTGGCTATTTCTGGCCCGAGATCGCAATTTTCTTAATATCCTTCAAAATAGAAATCCATTTATAAATGGCCAAAAAGATGACACTGATAATTTTGCTCATTGAAATTGCGACCAGCCCCGAGTCCAAATCTCCCGGATGAAACCGGTCAGAAGCGGCCACCGCCAACTCCTCGCTGCCCACAATCGCAATGTCAAAACCTCGTATCGGCTTACTGTCCATGGGTACGTAAAGTCATCCCTTATTACGCGATGAAGCGCCATCAATCGTTGGAGGACGGAGACTTGTCGTTGGTGGCTTTGGCCGGAGCCGGCGTCGGAGCCGAACCGGACCGGGACCTGGTCTTCGACTTCGATTCGGACCGTGACCTGGAACGGCTACGGCTCCTTTCGGACCTTGACGTATCGGAAGAGGAAGACGAAGACGGCGACGAGGACCTCCTGGCCCTACGCCGGGACCTGGAGTCTTTCTCTCGCCTTTTACGGCTTCTCGAGTCCCTCCTCGAGGGCCTGGAGGTTTTCCGGCGACGGGACCTCGACCGTCTCCTTCGGTCCCTGGAGGGAGACCTGGACTTGGTCCTTTCCCTCTTCCGACGTGGAGATCTCCTCTTGCTGGACTTGGCCGGAGATGGAGAACGTGACCTTTAAAATTCAAAAAAAAAAAAAAATAAAACACTTAATTAAAATCCAATAAAATTAATAACAAAAACCCACATGTGTAATTTACCAGGCAAAAAGACAAAGCTGGAAAACGGTTAATTATAGAATTTCCATGTTTTTACTTTGCATAGAAGTTTAATCGCAAGTTCAAAAAGACATTTTAATCAGTGGGTGCTCGATTTCAAACAAGTTATTTTGATTGCCATCACTGTAATTAATTTGTAAAAATAATTAGATTGCAATGGCCTTTGCTATTATATTCCAGTATTCCGAGATGGAAACCCATCCAAGCATCTGTATCATGTTTCACAGTTTCATTAATGATTTGACCCTTCTTTCATTTCTTCTTAATTGGCAGTTTGATGTCCACGGCCTTTCAGTATTTCCAAACAATGCACAATGTAAAAGTTCAACAAAACTCCATTTACTCTTCTATGGAAATTTAAGTTTTTCTGAATTGAAATCACGCATACAGAAGTGCTCAATATAATCCTTGTTTCAATGCACATCTATTACTTTTCAAGGATTTTGCCTACTGGAAACTGTACAAGGGACTGGTTTCCACCACGCCCACGACTTCCTATCATAATACGCGGATGCCCAGCTTTGTCCTTCAACCCAACATCAACCTAAAGGTCCGCGGAAAAACTGCAGACACATTTTTGTACTTGGATCGAAAATTAAAAAACAACTACCAAGGTTGTGTTTACGAGTTTCACTTAAAAGTGGGGAGATTTACAGAACGATTGTCTCGCCTTTTTCTGGAAGTGAATTTCTTGACAGAAGACCTCGACTTGCCATCCTCTACGTTGGACTTGCTTCTGGAGCGCCGGTGCCGCGGCGACCCCGAACGTCCGCGCGAATCCCTCGTCCGCTGCTTCTCGCGGTCTTTACTTTTCTCATTTTCTTTCTCTTTGTCCTTATTCTTGCGTTTGTCCACGTCCTTCTCCTTACTCCTTTCACGGTCTCGGTTCCTGTCCCTCCCGCTCGAAGATCTGCCGTGGCTCTTTTCCCGGCTCCCTTCCTTCTTCGCGGTCGAAGGCCCTTTATCCACCCTTGCCGCATCTTTCGAACTGCAAGAAAAGTACAAATTTTCCTGTAAATACCATCAGTACAGATGACTTTTATATCTATCTTTAGGGTACAAACGTACAAGTAATTTCTACACTTCTGCAAATTGCAACTAATAAATATTACACTATGCTGGATAACAACAATCACCATAAACTATGGTAATAAGTTAAATGCAATTGCTTCTTCAAGTGTTAGCAGTCATCACGCGTTCGTTTGAAACAAGATCTGTGACAAAATGGTACGATCATGTCTCGTAGATACAAGTGGCGTCTTCATTCTTACCCAAATTGTCAAAGTATCATTACTAAGATTCAAAGAATACAGGAGCAGATGACCTTCTCTTTACTCGACTTAAACTCCAAGGCTGGCTATTAATTTTCCAACCGGTCTCTATTAATACTAATACTGCAATCCAACCCTTCGCCAGACATTCAATCGTTTTTCGCTCATGCAACTTGTTTATGTTATGCGTATACCTAATTGTGCTTGGGACTCCATCTTCTCTGATATCAACAATCTTCACGTCCGAACTGACGTCCGAAACCGCCCCATCGTCCCTCGCGTCGGCCACTGTCAGTAGGGTCACCTCCGCGAGCCCGTTCGGTCCCGGGACGCTATCTGACTCTTCCGAGTTGCTGGCTGCACTTGCCACCGCGGTGTCTTCCTCCTTTTTGAGCATCTTGCTGAGGAACAGCATCGCCTTTCTCTTCCTTTCCAACTGCAACTGTTTTTCCTTCTCCTTCGCATCCGACGCCGCGTTCAATTTCTCCCTAGCCGCGGCCATTATTCGAGCCCTTATCTCCTCGGCTTGCTTCGGGTCTATAACGATGAGTTTCGGGGGCGGTGGTGCCGGTACCGAGGGGTCAGCCTTCATGACGAACTTCTCCTCCGCGACCGGTTGCCCCAACTTCCCTTCTTCGTTCTCCGAGTCGCTTCCGCCACCCAGCACCGAAGACTTCCTCCTGTCCGTAGGGTTTTCGTTGTCTTTCTGCTTGATGAAGAAGCTGATGGGCCCGGCTGCTGCTGAAAAGTAACGGAACAGGATGAGTTTGCTGTCAACATGTGGTGTGGTAACGAACGACCAGTACCTGCTCGTTCACTTTGCTCCTTGGCAAGGGCACGGTTCAACGCTGCAGCGGTGGCCTGCGCTTGGCGAGTGGCTTCGGCAGCCGCTTGCTCCTTCGTCATCCGTTCCTCGCATTCCCTCCTCTTCAGCTGATAGTAGCTGTGGTACTCGTGCCACGGGTTCAGGAACTCGAACCGGCTATCTCCTGCGTTCCAAGGAAGATGGTGCAACGTTATATTCAACAGGTTGCATCGATTAGATATTCACAGATCCACCAAACCTTTGTTCCTGACAATGGCTTCAAAGTCCGATCCGTTTTTGGCCACATAGATTGCCATTTTGTCAATTATAGGTTGCACATCAGATGGTGGCACCAGATACGGTTCCGACACAATTTCCTGAGTCATCGATGGAGCCAACGACCCCTGACCCGGCAACTGCACCTTGAGCGAAGGTTCCAGTCCGGGAGGCGGAGGCTGATTGTACAGAACCGTCAGATCCAGATACGAAGTTGGTGCTGAAGTGGTGGCAGCTGAACAGCAAAATGACCATGTTAAACTTACGTTGCTTACATTGCTACATGTCGGTTACCAATCTTCGTCGTACCTAGAGTAGCGCTGCTTGCTTCTTGTGTTAGATGGTATTGCATGTTGGAGCTGTTTATGGAGCTAAAATTCACAGAAATCATGCGTATTAGGAGAACTTAATGGTTTAAGTAAGGAATAAAAGGCACAGTACCTGTTTGAGTTTGCCAGCTTGTCCTTCAACTGGCTGACCAGTCTTGCGTAAAGGTCATCCTCTTTCCTCGTGTAGTGGATCTTCGGAATCGTTACGCTCACCTCCTGTTCAAACACAACATGAAACACTATGGTTATTTTGGGTATAGTTAAAGAAAAGTTGCGACAATTAAAACTTATTGGGGGTGACGGACCTTAATTAATTTACACTTTAAAAGTTCATTTAGATGACGGGGGATCAAACTTCACAATAAAAATGAATATTAATAGCTACATGCAGCAATATACGCATCCAAAGTCCTACACAGTTGTTTTCAATAGGCTTGATCACACAGCAATAAAAATAGCTGCTGGTTTCAAATGATGCCCAGAAACTAATTGGCACCAAGACTATGACATAATCAATTGCGGTCATCAGGCAGAAAACTCGATACATGGCTACACTGCCAGCTATTGTATCATAATTCAATGAACAGCTTCCTGGATATTTGCCGAAGTTGCCATTAAGTGCAAAGTCAAGGAGCAATGTGGGATTTCAACATTAGCTATTTGGAAATTAATATTCCTTAACCAGCAGTAGGTTCTCAAAGGCACGAAACGTGTTTCGGCTAACCGCGAACCGTCATCAGGTGTTAGAACCATTTCTTGTAATTAAAAATCGGTGCACACCATGGGAATAGAACCAAGGAATCTTTGGCCAAAGTCAGCAGGACTAAAATGTAAGCTGATTTTGTAACCTCATCCACCACCCTCCGATAAGCGCAGCGTACGCCAACATCTACTCGCATCTCACCTCGGGCTGGACGGGCTTGGACAGCAGGCTCGGGTGCAAATAATGTTCTCCGTCACTATCATCATCGCTTCCTGAATCACGACAGAGCCAACATATTAGAGGGCTACTCTTACAAAAAACAGTAAGCTTCATGACGCAAACCCGTTACGTTCACCCATATTCACCTGAGCTTCCTTCGACACTGCGCGACTCGTGCGGCTTTGGGATGTACTTCCCTTGTTTGATGGCCTGCACCATGTGCTTGTAATACCGGTTGAGCTCGTGTTCAAACACCAGGAAGTCGAACTGCGGGTTGTTGGCCTGCTTGGTCTTGATGACGATCTCCATCTGCGGCCCGTGTTTGGAGATAAATAGCGCTGTCTTCTCAATGATGGCATTCATCTTCGACGTTTTTGGCTGCGGATGGAGGGGGAGGGAAGGACCAGGTGGGTGAAAGTCCCAGTGGGCACACGTTAGCACAATTCTCGAATATAAAGGTTGCGCAACGTACCGGCCCTTTTTACTAAACAACACTTTTCTATCTTTCTTCGTTACGTTACTTTTACACGCTATCCGTACTATAAAGTAAAGTGGTAGACCGGTAGGTAGTCTTATATGGTTACTCATGAATTCCGATACAGACACACGCCAAGCGGTGATGCGCATCGTTGCCGGCCATCCAGCAGGCCGGCGGTCTCACCTAATTCCCAACGAGTTGGTGTCCTGTAAAACTGACGGCTGATCCCAAAGCCCTGAGTACAAAATTCTGTGCATGAACAGGAAAAATTACCCCAGACACACGCTCTAGCGCGCTTAATCATTTAACTCCATGAGAAGAAAAATTAACCCCGGACCGGGGAGACCTACCATCGACATGCCTTCCGGGACGCCCAATTCGACCGGGGCCACAAATTCCGCTTCCGGGGGCTCTGTGGTGAAGCAAAGTTGTATTTCAATACACCAGGTAACCAAGCTCGTACCCCTTTATATCATATTGCCCCTCAACAATTTTAATAACCTCCCAGCGAATCGTGTTACACCGTTACGGTTTCAATCTCTATATCGGACACAATCTACGTGTACGTAAAGGTTTCGCGCAGCATCATATAATAAGTTGACCGCAATAATCTTAAAGAGTACTATAAATTGGAGATATTCACTTTATAAAAAACATCAGTAAAACCTTGGTAAAACAACGAAACATGCAAAACGAAAAATATTACCGCAAAGTCTGCCGGATCGGAATAAGATGTTCACCTTTTCTTACCGTGTACTGAAACGATGCTTAAAACACATACTGTACCTGCGGTTTAAGATCAATTGAAGAAATCCCAGTTTAATTTCCGCGCCGTCGCTCATGGGGGGGACAAACTAGATGCAAAATGAGTGTCCGGTGTGGCAAACCGTTGTGAGTTGGTGGAACAAGGTTGCGACAGACAAATTGCTTCTCGTGTGCACTCGCTTTCCGCCGGGGTCGTTTGGCTTACTAACCTGGTGGCCGCACTTGCGAAGCCGGCTCGGCATTCGCCGAGTTCTCGTCACCGTCGTCGTACGAAAACCCAACTTCTCGGTACACATTGTCACTGGCCAACTCGGCACGCAATCGCTTCATCTCCTCCTCTGCAAAAACAAAAACACAATCAGAATGTCTAATCACTTGTATGCAAACTTATGCATATGTGCAGTTAACAATTTTTTATTTTCATAATTCAAAATGAAGAAAAGAAATGTAAATTTTCTAGGATATAAGTAAAAATCCCAGTGATTTTAATAAGTACACGTAAAGTACCTTGGTACATTTCTTCTTCTGCCATATCCTTCTTCAATGCCATCCACCTTTCTTCTTCACAAACTTCCTCCAGTTTCATTTCTTCTTCACTCATCAATTCCACAACATCTTGGCCTGGTTTTGCTTCATGGCACAGAAGTTCAGGCAGATAACCTCTGCCATCGTACCTGAATGCCATCATTTCATTATTACACTCGAGTTTAATAAAAAATATGGAACATGCGGGGAAAATTCCGCACTCGTATTTTTACCTATCGATCATTAGGCTATCGTCACCCATCCAGGGGATTAAATGTTTTCCTTGATCAATGTACAAAGCCTTCTCATCATCGCGGAACAGTTTGCACGAATAGCCGAACACGAGAAGCTCGTCTTCGGTATTTTCTTCGTTTTGCGGCTTGTTGTGCTGCGCCCAAATCCCCCAGCCTTTCTTCTTGGACGCCATCTTTGTTGGCAACGCTCGATCGCAGATCGGATGTGCACCGATAAACAACGCGCACATCCGCTTATCAAACCCACAAACTTATTGGATTTCACTCAGAATAACACGCCAACTATTGATTGGGATCCGATCGACCGTTTATAAACTACTTCGGCGCAAAATTGTATCGATTTTCACCATCTTCGCTTCCGCGGTCAACAGGCACTCGCTTCGAGTTCAAATCCCCTTGCCCTCAAGCGGCTTGCGTAACTTATTGCAGATTCACATACTGATCACCAGGTGGCGCCCGCGCAAATGAAGGCCAATAAAGGCGAATAAAGGCGGCGTGCTTTACCAAAAATAGCCATACATTCCCAAGATGGCCGTCGATATGTGCGATTATTCTGTGGGTCTTATCCCAAATAAGTATTTAGAAGATCGTTTTAAGCTTTGGTCAACGAACGAAAAAGTCCCGCAATCTTTGAAGGAAACTCTGAAGTTATATCAATCGCAAAATGACTCGGGAAAACTGTTCGAAAACAGGGCTGTTCCATTTTCACTGATCCGCAAAATTCATTCTTATCTTGAGGGTACCAAATATGTGATACAAGTATAATATGGCGTGTCAATCATTATAATTTCGTTTAAAAAAAAATATTCGTACAGAAAACGAAGGTGAACATCTGCACCAATTACTGCGTGGCTGTGAAATGCAATTTTCCCAACCAATAATTGTGGAGAGGGCAAGTTCATTAAATTTAATTAAAATATGTATAAAATACTGTAATGTTATAATTGGATAAATATCTGCAGAATCCTGAACTGGAGGCTCGGATTCAGCAGCTCAGAATCCAACAAGAAAACAAAGATTACAACAAAATGACGAAAAACGTCAATTTACAGGTATATGATAGGAAATGCTAGTTTATACAATTAATTGCACAATTAAAATAGGTTTCTTAATTTGATTTTAGTATCAAGCGACTCATATAAATGAAATAAGATCAGAGGGTGAGTTGGCAAGGCAGTCAGCCAGGGATAGGATGAAGAAGATTCGCGAAGGATCCGTGGGAAAAAAGAAATAAAATTGTTTCTTTCAGTGAATTATTTGAAGTCGCAGTCCATCGGACTCGTAAATTTTGTCATCACTGTTGCAGCTTGCTTTTTGTTTGGTTACAAAGCCGTCCAGTATTCCCTCCCTGTGCCGTCTTTGCCTCTCGTAAGTTACGGTTCAACTCCGAAACACGGTTACTTGAATGGTAAACGAACATCAACCCATCATGCTTTCCGGTCTTGTTTCAGCAAATGATGGCTGGGATCATCTGCGCAGTCATCGCTGGACTAGCAGACCTTTACTTTCTTATCAAAAAATTAGACTAATGTTCATTTTACGCGGTTCAAAAGCTAAGATATATTTTTTTGTGTACACGGTAATGGGTCGTAACACGAGGCTCGTGCAATTCGAATGGTGCTTTCCCATTCAAATAAAAAACTGTTTCCTGTTTATCTCTACGTATATTTCTGTATCGGACATTATTTACAAGCGATCAACAACCACACTGGAACTGTATTTATATGTATAACGAGGTCCCGAGTCAACCCGCACTCACTGCGCGGATAACGCTCTGGGATATGTCCACTTGTTAAAACAAAAGTGATGCAACTTAACAGTTTTCGCGAGCAGAACCTTTCGTATAAAATACACACGTTATCAACCGAACAAAAAAGAATAACATGCAACTTAGCTTCTAAGTGGCAATTCGATTGCAAGCAGGTTGGTCGTATCGCGTTGGACAACGTTGTCGGATCACGAAGTGCCTCCTGAACTTGTCGATGGCGAACGGTCCACGTGGTCTGTCATCGTGATGCTCGTCACTTCTTGGATCACCATTTGGGCAATTTGAATGGCCAACTCCTCCTTCAAAAATTATAATCAACACAAAGTCATTGCCATGCACCACGCTTTACGGAATGTCGGGCGTCTACTAAACTTTCATTTCAAAATTCCAGTATTTTCAAGGGAATTTATAACTTTTTTTTCCAGGACACAAAATAATAAAGTGAAAGATAGTTACATAAGCCCTAGTTCACAAAGGCGCGTCGTTGCCGTGCGTTGTGTCGTGCGTCACTGCTGTGCGTTCCAACGCGCAGCAAGGACGCGCCTTCTGCTGCGCGTCACGGCTGCCCGGGTGGAACATGCGTTCTGACGCACGTCACAGTGCTGCAGCTTTTTACAACCTTCTGCTGTCTTTGTGCGTCGCCCAAAGCGTTTTACGACACTGCAACTCGAGACGCGCGGCACTGCCGAACTTCACACCTGAAATACGTTCACAATTGACGCATCCCCTAACGTACGAAGTGACACATGACGCACGTACAACGCATGCGTTGTCGCGCCTTTGTGAACTAGGGCTTACAAACCACATTAATCCCTTAAAAACTGATGAATAAGTGGAATGAACCATCGAATTTAAAAAGTCTCATGCTTAATTGTTATTTTGTTCCAAGCAAATTAGAAGAGGAACACATTAATCAATAAACGGAATTATGTAAAGTGTCACAAATGATATATTTTCCAGTATTTCAATAAAAGGACATTACAGTTAACACCCTATAATAGCAATTAATAACAGCGTAAACCCAAGTAAAATGTGTCAAAGAACACGATTCATATTGTACCTTGTCATCTTCTTTATGCACGAGTCTTTTCACTGCCTTTGTTAGTATTGATTCTATAAAAACAAAAAAATGTGCCATGTTTTATTATTATATCACAACATGGTAATATATAACTCCATCACTTGCCTCCGCTTCTGCGATCCGGTTCCGGTTCAAAATCGGTGATAAATTGGCCAAGTTCGTTTACGTGTCCCACGTTCAGTTTTCTGAAACGGGAAATACGGACATGATGACCACGGGACATTGCTGTGCACAAAGGTGGACACATGGTGGTTAGGTATACGTGCCCCGAGTAAGGTCTCCTCCAAAGCGCATCGGGGTTGAATTGGCCCGTGTCGATCTGCATGTCCTTGGCACGAAACCGCTGTACAAACTGTTTGCCGTGCGAGTTGGACTTCAAGTCATCTTTGGCCAGAAGCAACTCCGCACCGGCACGTGAACCCTGGCTGTGTTCGCTTCCGGCATCACTCCCTTTTGAAACACCAACAGACAAGTTCCAAAACAATATTCATCTCCATTATAGTTCCCTTCCTTATTTACCACTGTATTTCCTCTCCCTGGTAAAATGATTGGATTGCACTGCGTTGACTAGATCCGATAAATATTTAAAAAACATTTGGCTGCCCAGAAAATGGGGGAAGTGGTTCTGCAACATGCACCGAAAAACACACATAAATACATATATATCACAAATGCTAATTGGAGGGATGTATAGTCTAGTACTTTCGCAAGGGCAGCCATGACGTATCTCGTTGGCTCGTGAAAGCACGTCGGTAAAGGTCCACCTTCCCGACAGATGCCTTCCTCCACTTTAAACCTTATCCTGTCGCCGAATCCCAGAGGACAAGTTGCTTGCAGTGAGAAGTACCTTCGATAACGGTGTATTTATTAACTTAACGCATGGTTCGGCTGCACGTGGATTTCAACCGATCATCTAAAACTTTACTTGTCGTAAAGAACCATCGCATCATCCTGCGCTTGCGTAGCGTTGTAACTCTCCTGATTGGTCAATTGACGTGAGAAATTATCAGCCATCATCCAGAATTCCAACAGATGCCGGTGACCTTCTTGTTCCATAAACTGAAACCAAACAGTCCTTTCGTATGCGATTTTTCTATGAAATTAATACCGCAACGGTGGGATTTTCTACCTCCATAAAGTAAAACAGTGCGGTTTCGTTGTAGATCACATCTTCCAGAGTTAATTTCCCGCTTGTTAACACGCTGATCTGGTGTTTGCAGTAGTGCACACTCCTCATAAAATCCGGGAAGTATTCGTTCTCTAGCCGAAGCATTATGAACTTCTGCGCGGGACGGAAACATTCGGGATCCACTAGTCTGTCCTCGCCGCAGATCCTACCTGCGTACACCGACATCGTTAATCGTCACGAATACACATTCAATTTCCTTTTTAATGTCAGTCACCTGTGACCTCATCCCTAATTGCGTCACTCACACCAACCGGATGTGTCGCATCCTTGGCAATGTACTTGGAAAATATATTCACCGCGTCTTCTTCGATACCTGAATATCAGAGGGTCTCGGTTACCATCGTTTACCATTACGTTTAAAGTCACTATATAGCATACTCTTCAGAAGTTTTTCCGTCAACTCGACCCTTGGATTTGGTAGGTTCAACGATAACTTTCTGGCTTGGCTGCCACCGAGACGAGTGCAAGCGGAAGCTCGGAAACTCTCCGCGTCCAGCCAGAACTGCACCAGGTGCACTTGATCCAAACAATCCAGGAACTGGATGAAGTGAGTCAGCGAACTGTGGTCTTCGATCACTTGCTCAAGATTCTGAGACAACCGGGATTTCCCAACAGCGAGGAAGTTTGATCCGTACGGGCCAAGGTCTGCGTGAAATCAAATACGTGTACTTGTAATAATTTGGATTTCCAGTATATAAAAAATTGACAAATTTTGAAATTATGTTGCGCACCAACAAGGTCTTCCAGGCATGGACGTTGCTGTTGAGTGGAAACTGCCTTGGGTCTTGTTCCAACTTCGCCATTTGGAACGTTCCCAATTTGAGATCTTTTCTCAGGAGATGCTTTTGGCGAATTTGACTTCGCCGATGCTGGCCCTGTAAAAATAAAAATACTTATTAACATCCCAAACTTAATAGTCCTTAATTATAGTCCTTATTATAATGTCTGTATCGGAATGCGAAGATACGCAAATCAATAATACTGCAATACTCTTGCGTTACTTGACATTGTTCGCAATACAGGGCTCCGCCCCTCATAGGGAAAGCACATAACCATACAAATATGTTGCATACGCGCAATTTTCGCGCAATAAAGTTGCATCGGGGCAACCTAGCTAGGCGACTGCGACTCTCGCCCAACTCCTTACCTTTTTTCCAAAATAAAGGCATCTCCTAACAATTAATCGTTTGGAGAACCGACTGTTTTCGCAGGAGACATCGGCTTATTTCGCAACGGAGAAATACAATTGTAATGACGTAGTTTTAATGGACGAGGAAGAAGGAACTTCGACATTACTACGAAAGACGAGCATAATCGGTCACTCTCCCCAGGTGACGAATGTCGAATGATGCAGTACGCGTGCCAGGAAGCGTAGTAGAGCGGATCTTGAGTGCGGATCGGATCGTAATCACAAAATTCACAGATCCAACTATAAAAACGGAAGTCGTCTGTGAAATAAATTGTTCGGAATTAAATGAAAAATGTATTCTGATTGATACACTTGAATAAAATTAAAATTGTCCCAATGTTCAAAATCTGCTAGGTTTCACGTCACACTGTCATTATCGATTTTTTTCTGTCATCAACCTTCCGCATTGAGCAGAGGTCATACAAATCAAGGTTGTCTGGATCTTCGTGTTACCGGTCAAATAATCTTGAGATGGGCCTGAATAAACTAAGCATCGATGCTGTAGAACTGAACGGCAAACGTGTTTTGATGAGGTATCACGAAATTCGCACTTTCGAACAAAAAAACCGTTATTTTAAATTTTTTGAATTTCAATAATCATTGAGTGGAAAAATAAATAGCCTTGTTTGCGTTACAGGGTAGATTTCAATGTTCCAATGAAGGATGGAAAAGTTAGCAATAATCAAAGGTAAAAATGCAAATGACAATTGCATTGAATTTATTGAAAGCGCTGCGATTGGTTACAACTTTCAATTTCAAATTCCCGCGTTGTGACGTCACTGGCCGTAATCTATTCAAAAAAGGCCCATGCTCTTATGTCTTAATTGCTTACAAAGGATTGTAGCAGCATTGGACAGCATCAAACATGCTCTGGAAAAAGGAGCAAAATCCGTTGTCCTCATGAGCCATCTGGGCCGCCCTGATGGATCGCGCATCCCAAAGTATTCCCTGAAACCCGTAGCAGGAGAACTGGAGAAACTTCTGCAGAAGTAAACATTTTCTTCGATAAAATATCCTGCTCAGTACGTTGATGAATTTACTCGGTTGTAGGGATGTGACTTTCCTGAACGACTGCGTCGGCGAAGAGGTCGAAGCCGCTTGCGCCGATCCGCGACCCGGTACGGTGATCCTCTTGGAAAACCTCAGATTCCACGTCGAGGAAGAAGGGAAAGGCGTTGACAGTAAAGGAAATAAAGTAATGGTTTCCACCAGGCTGTCATACCTCAATGACATTTCAATCTCCTTTTCTTGTTTGGCACGTTGAAGACGAAAGCCACCGCGGAAGAAGTGGCACAATTCAGGAAGTCGCTGACTAAACTGGGAGATGTTTACATCAATGATGCTTTTGGGACGGCTCACCGTGCCCATAGCTCAATGGTTGGCGTGGAACACAGCCAAAGGGCTGCTGGATTCCTCATGAAGAAAGAGCTAACTTACTTTGAAATCGCGATGGAGAAGCCCGCTAGACCATTCCTCGCCATCCTGGGCGGGTAAATATACACAATATTAATCAAAAACCTCCTTGAAAATACCAATTGCAATGGTGATTTAAACTTACAATATGCAGAGCCAAGGTGCAGGATAAAATCCAGCTTATCGAGAACCTCCTGGATAAAGTAAACGAGATGATCATCGGTGGAGGAATGGCCTTCACCTTCCTCAAAGTTTTAAACGACATGAAGGTTGCTTTCCATCATGTCAAATAATAACTGTGGTGATTCATTATCTATGCATCCTTCAGATTGGGAAGTCGTTGTTCGATGAAGCCGGTTCGCACATTGTGCAGAAGTTGATGGACAAAGCCAAGGAGAAAGGAGTGTCCATCCATTTGCCAACTGACTTCGTGACGGGAGACAAATTCGGTGAAGATGCCAAAGTTGGCAGCGCAACTTTGGAAAGTGGTATCCCCGATGGCCACCTGGTGAGTCTTCCGCTTTACCGAAGAAAGTACACCTTCAAGATGTATCACAACTCAAATCCATTACAGGGTTTGGATGTTGGTCCCGAGTCCACCAAAGTCTTTGTTGAAGCCGTCAAGCGTGCCAAAACTATTGTCTGGAACGGGTGAGGTTTCCTGAAAGTCTCCCGTAAAATGAACACCGGTAACTAATCGAATACTTTCGCCACTTTTAGACCGATGGGTGTTTCCGAGTTATCCAGCTTTGCTGCGGGAACCAAAGGCATAATGGATGCCGTTGTCGAGGCAACTAAAAATGGTGCCACAACAATAATAGGTGGTGGTGACACCGCAACGTGTTGCGCCAAGTGGAATACCGAAGATCTTGTGAGCCACGTTAGCACTGGAGGTGGAGCTAGTTTGGAATTACTGGAAGGTATTCACCGATTATAAATGCCAGTAAGGCAAAATGTATACATGTTTCAGAAATAACAAAGATCTTTCTCAATAGGGAAAGTTCTGCCAGGAGTGGCTGCTTTAACGGATGCCTAATCCGTGAAGAAATGTCAAACGCACTCTGACAAAGTTGAGTCCAAATGAATATTTAGACTGTAGTTAAAACAATATGGAAGTTCCATTTAAAAATAGTTTGTGACTGTATTTCCAAGTGATTGTTGTTCCACATGGTAATAAATAAAGAACTTGCATTGCACACTATAACAATTTATTTCTACTTACCTTGGTCAGTTTCAATGTCTCGTATTATTTAATTGAAAATAGTAATTCAGATCTCAATTATATTGTCCACTCTTTTAATAAATCCCTGCATTCATTCAGTTGTCCTTGTAATTGCCCTTGGGTATTAGGGGGATATTTCCTGGAAATAATATTAATTATACAGTTAGCAAATCCATGAAAGTGGCATCCAAATGTAGAGAGACAGTGTTGAAAATTAAATTTCACATTTGTTCATTCATTTACCTGGAGGAGCAACAAAATATTCTTCTTCCACAACACTGGCATTTTTTAAGACATGTTCACGCGGAGTGTCATCTGTAACCACGTCTTCTCTGAGGTACAGATCCCTAGTAGATGCAATATCAATTTTCCAGCATAAAAACATAGTACTAGTATAATGTCAAAATTTGGGAAGGTGGAAGATGTACAAACCTATCTTCCAACACTGTGTACATTGGCTCAATGCCTTTTGTGTCTATTGCGATCAATTGATCTGCAAAACGAATAGCGGCTTCTAATCGAAGAATCCCTGCTTCATTTGCGAAATCAACTAGTGATAACCTCTCCAGATGTTGGATGGTTGCTGCATCAATTGTTGTACGCTAGAGAATTAATCCAAAAAATCAAAATTTATATAAACACATCGAACAAAGTTTAATTACAACTTTACACGCATAAACAAGATCATGACAAGATACACCTAATCAATGGGTAATGTCTCTTGGTAATGTAAACATGTAAATAACCAATGAATTTTAAATAACATGAAATATTCTCACCGGCGGCAATTGATTTTCATCTATCCCAACACAACATGGCTTCAATGGAACCTGAAAAACCCCGATAAAAAACGAGATTAGTTTTACTCCAACTTATACAAATACTAGCAATAACTAGAAGAACATTCATACCTTGAAACTGGATCCGAATAACCTGGAATTCAGCTGTTTTAATCTCGAAATCCGCCAAAGAGCCGACGAAAAGTTGAGAGCCATCAATGGCGGCGTTCGATCTTGTTCACCGCCGCCACCAGATGGCACTCGCCTCACTAAACTGCGGATTTCACCTGGCGATCCGCTTGAACGGAATCATCCAGATCCAGCTGTCGTCATGGTTCCCAATCTTCCTAACTCTGACATTCCCATTTCCATGAGGATGCATTCACCCGTTTTACTAATTCCACTTTGTCATTATTCATAAAGTACTTTTAAAAGGGCAGGAAGAATTATGTCCGGTCGAAAACACATGACCCACATGACCGCATTGGACAAGAACCTTCTGACAACCCTTTTCGAGGAGAAGAAAGATATCCTCAACCTTAAGACCAAAGACACTTCTACGAACGACCGTAAGAAAGCAGCCTGGGTGGAAATAGCTACCAAATTCAACTCCAGTTACTGCATCAGCGCGACAAGGTCCCCTGACCAGTTGTCCAAAGCCTGGGAGAATATGTTGGCAAAGGCCAGAAGGGAGTCTCTGGGCGTCATGAGGAAGACCACCAGAAAGTACCAAGCAAGAGGAGGAACATCTAGTGGTGGTTGCGGTGGTACTTATAGCACTCACAGGGCTGTTGCGCTGGACAAGACGACTTGTGCCACCGCGACAGTGCCCGCGTACCATCATCAAGCCGAAGAAGTGGTCATTGCGTTGGACCCAAGAGGGCACATGGACTTGACGTCGGAGAGCCAGGAGGAACCAAGACCGAGGAACGGTTTTGGTGCAGGGGCAGTCACAAGAAAGCTATCTGCCACTTTGGAAACAAAGGCCCCAGCGAGTCAAGCCGCTGAAATAATGATCATGCGGCACGCGCAGCATGAAGCCGAAATGGAGAAACTTCATTGGGAGACTCTGTATTGGAGGACCAAATATGAAAGGGAGTTTGGGCAGAATAATCACATCTCGTACATGGTTAACAATAATTCCACGCGCAAGAGTGAGTCGACTGACCAAGGGTCTTCGGACAACTGTTCCAACTTCTAAATGGTCGTACAGCTTTGTACGGTAGTAAAATATGCAAGAGGTACATAGAACCTCTATAAACTTGTCACAGTTACAAATATTGAAACTGTACTGTGTACAATATCCATTGTCTTGTTGTATTATATAAATCCATGTCAATTGTGTTAACCTGTACAATGTGGAAATCTATTTTATCATTGACTGGCTTTACTGTATATATCGCATATTGAATTGTTTTACCTTAACTTTTACAAATTATATTGAAATTATTTGTTTTACTTTGTTATATAATGTATACCCGTGTTGGAATGTCCAAAAATCTATGTATGAACATGATGTTAATATAATTGTCCATGTATTCCTATTTTATATCCGTTTGTATATGGTTTGTGTGCATATATAGTACGTATTACCTGGGTAATCCATTCTTGGTATTACCGTAGACTTACATACAATGAAAATGGAAATAATTAAGACAGAACTTGGACAGAACAAAGCTTCTTAAAATCATGTGCTATAAATATAATTTAAAATTCTACTCACGTAAAGATCTGGTAGATAAGTATGCGTAGACATCGCTGAAAGAGGCATCTGTAAGTAGATAATCCAAGGTTTATAGATAATCTTTGTTGAAACCAACAGCATTCCAACCACGAGCTTTCTGCTTGTACCGAACGCGTGAACAGCAGACGCACGACTGATACGTTTTCAAATTCAACCGTCACTTTTCGATACGCAACCAACCAATAAGATTAGCGCTACGAATACCTTATTGGGCGGTACTGAAATCGTATTGGTCGATGGCGCACCGATACGTACCGATGGCGATGGCAAGTAGCGATTTGTACCGATGCGATTATTTCCGAAACAAACAGTCATCTTTAGCGCCATCTACAGCCAGTATTTTGAACTCGGAAACAGTAGTAGCTCGTCATTCGTTTTCGTCGCAATAATTTCCAATCCACATCATCACCGAATAAGGTAATATCAAGAGTGTAATATTTATGTTATCGCTCATTAATATATCAAGAGTGTTAACACCCATAATTATTAACCATCCGCCATCTTTAGTACGTTCATTTGCTTCATTCAATAGGAATTGTTGGCTCCTCCCATATACAGTAAATTCGAACATTAATGTTCGAAAATACCCCAAATTTCAAAAAGTAGCCTAGCTTGCCAATATTATTAAAAATTGCCAAACTGTCATTCTATTCGGTAACATAATTTAGGTAAAAAGTTAAGCATATAGAACGGCCATTTTAGCTAAGGCAAAATCCATAATTAGCTTGATGACACATGCAAAAAACCTCTCGTGACATGCACCATAATCTCGACTTAAACAATAATCATAGATACACAAATAGCAACTCACTGCCATTGTTCGTTTCTCTTCTTCAGATCCATATACTTCATTCCGACAAGTTCCACATAATTGAACACCAATCATGGACCTTGCAGGACAAGACACCAAAACCTGCAAAAATTGGTAAAGTCCTATTAGAAATATGTATTATAAATGTGAAAAATGCAAAATATTCAACTAAAGTTATTTACTACGATGATTAAGATTAAACAATGTGTAATCATGTTCTGTATATCTTATTTAATTATCACATATACATCAGATATATGCAACGTGATAAAGTTATTTTGTGTTGTCAAGTTCATGCACTTGTTTTCAGGAACTGTTATAATTAAATAAAATAATTCAATGAGAGAATGTGTAAAATAAGTACATTAATACATAGTAATATAATGTACGTATAACTCTGGCCAAAAATATTGTCGTATTTTGCAAGAACACGATAAGCGACAAAACTTTTGTCCGCAATTGTACATTTATTACATGATTTATTCGTCAGCATTAATTATAATTAATAAATTACCTCTATATAAAGGAAATGAAGATCTTTCTTCTGTTGCAATACAATTTCTTTTGCGGTTGTTCCAGTAAACGTGAAGTTTTATTCTCAAACTTCATGATCCACGAAGTACACTGCGTGAGAAACATAGCCATGTGTCAATACTGCGATGAACCAATCGCAAAATCCGACTTGGAAGAACACATCAAAGACACTCACAAGAAGACCCAATGTGAGAAATGCAACGAGTCCATGGAAAGGCAGCACGTCGATTCCCATCAGGTTCAACCGTTATAACTTTGTGAACATTTAACGGTGTGGTTCTAACCCTTTGAATGTGTTTTGCAAATAAGAAATCATCATGCAGCAAACGTCTAGTCAAGTGCGCTTACTGCGAGATCGAAACCGCAGCATCAGATCTGGAGGAACACGAGGATTACTGCGGCAGCCGTACGGAGCGCTGCGAAGGTTGCGGCTGCTACGTCCTCCTCAAGAACCAGCTCATCCACGAGGCCAGCGACCACAAACTTGGAACCCCGGAAAGTACGCCTTTGACCTTAAAAAATAACCAAATAAACCGTTTCCCATCAGTTTTCACCGGCCACTGTCTCTCGCGCAGGTTCGGGGAACATCCGCAACAACTCGCAATCACCTGCTATTTTAAATCCGGTTGGTATACGTTACCCGTTGGACGATTCAAACGTACGAACAACACCTTTCAGATATATCTCTTGCATCAAATTCAATATGGCTGCCAATTTTCCAGAGTTTGTTGGCAAGTTTCCGACCGTCCTCCTGCAAGCGGACGAACGACATGCCGCAAGTGAACACCAACTCGCAGTGCGACGAAGACTTGTCCAAAGCCATCCACAAGCCTGTCATCGATCCCAGACGTAACATTGAAATCCCTTTCGTGTACTGTCATTGCAACCCGAGGAAGTGTTCAAATCGATGGTTTCTCCGTGGATTCAGGTGTTCGGTCGAACCTTCCGCACGATGACATCGATGAACTGCTTGCCATGCACATGCTACAAGATGATATATTGGACGATTCAATCCTCAACATCTCCGAAATCGAGCGGAGGTTTAAAGGCGATGGAGACTCTAGTCAGTTCACGTATCCGAGGACCGATTACCGGCCACCGTCTCCCACCGAAAGCAGCCAACCGGAATCTTGTACGCAGAATCCTTTTCGTGTCTCTAACTGGAGATAAAGTTAGTAGTTAGCTAACCAATTTTAACTATTGAACCAGATGACCCTGTGATATTACCTTGTGAATTCTGCAATGAGCCTTTTGCGGCGGAGGACATAGAAGAGCATCAGGTACTACGTGCGCAACCATGGTGCAACTACCTTTACGCAGATCGTGATGAAATTAACATGAAGTGGTGTAATTTAGTCGCAGTGCAGGTTGGATTTTCCAGAGGACGTCGTGGAAGATAGAAATTTCCTCCGGCGTGACTTGGAACCTCCGCTCGAAACGGATCTCAGGCTGAAAAATGATTTATACAAGTCTGATGACACACAAAAGTACATAAATGACTTCATACACTCTTGATAATACCCTTTTAAAATTGACTGTACAAGTGTGACTTGTTTTATTAGAGACGCAACCGAAGATGTGATCCCTTGCGAGTACTGCGATGAACTCTTCCCCCTCGATTTCATAATTCAACACCAGGTAGCACATGATATTCCTGTTAATTAAAAGTCATAATAATATTTAATGAAACATTTCTTACCGCAATACAAGCAAGCAGCTTGAATTAACGCTTCTTTCCACCGACTCTCAAGACAGGTTGCCATGTTTCACCGTTCATTCCTCGAGATGAGACACGGGGTCACTCACCTGTGTTACGGGAAGATTTAGTGCGGCCGATAAAGCACCAAGCTGACCCTGGACTTGCCGACATATTTCGAGATGATGCCCTCCTCCGTACGAGTAACCTGCAGTCAAAACCAGGTGCAAGGGTACGCGAGGTTCCCATCAAAGTTGATCATCGGCACCCGAGCGTGAATAAAATCACGGTCATCCCTGCGAATACTCCCATCTCTTCGTTCATGGGTCAACAAAACAAGTCCCCGTTGTTGCCTACCGGTACCTGTTGTTCCAGAAGAGTGCCCAAATCGCATACTGACATTTCCTTTTGGTAATTTCCATCTTCACTTGCAGGTGCCAGGCCAAAAGGAGCCAACGGCAAGAAACCCGTCGCCGCGCCACGAACTCGCCGCCAAACTTCACCGAGGTTATCATCTTGAATTCGATGGCTAACCCTGTTGTGATTGGCACCTGTAGTCTTAAAGCAGATGAAATTAAACAAAGTTCTACTTTCTTCTTTAACCAGGGTCTACTTATACTGGAAATCCTGGAATTTTTTCTTAATCCTGGAAAATGCATAATTTTTGATTTGTGTTCCTCTTCTAATTTGCTTGGAACAAAATACCAACTAAGCATGAGACTTTTGAAATTGAATGGTTCATTCCAGTTATTCATCAGCTTTTAAGGGATTAATGTGGTTTGTTATGAAACTATCTTTCACTTTATGGATTTTGTGTCCTGGAACATCCTTGAAAAAACTGGAAATTTTGAAATGAAAGTTTAGTATAGACACCCTGTTAACCCATTTCAAAATTCAGAGGTTTTTCCAGGAATTCCATGACAGTAGACACCCTGTGACCAAGAATTTAGTGACCCAGCATTTCCCTATAAACGCAATTCAGGTGCCAAAAACCAGGGATTATTTTCGTACGTTTACATTTATGACAAAAATGGCCAAAAAGTATAACTGAAAATTTAGAACCGGACAAGCTGGAGACCAGCAAACTGAAATTGAAGGGCAGCAGCAGCAGCCAAGGAAAAACAACTCTGCAAAACCTGTCCAGGTCAAGACCGAGTTTGCGGCAAAATTACAGGTCGAACAACTCACGATTTACATATTTCTTTTTCTCTATTTCTCTCTCTAGCATGCCGAGTCTCAACCTGGCTCAAGGCGGTGATAAATTTCTTATGAGAAAAATGTAGTCTTCGTGACACAGTTATTTGCTTAACACACTAATAAACTTACTTCAGCGAGGAATCATTTTATGCAACTTCATCGGTGTAATTACATTCCTTGAAGGGAACATCCTCCATTAATCGCATTTACAAACATAGAGCTGTTTTTAAGCAAGTTTAACTAGTTTTCGCTGTACAAACACACGGAAAATACTCTCGGTCGAAGGCCACATGAATTATCGTAGTTTCTTATGCGTGCAGCGACACATAATTTCGAAACTTGTGAACGCATGAATAAATTGAGAATCACGTTTGACATCATTGGCGCAGGGTCACGCGTCTATACCACATGCTACCGAATACATGTCGAGTATCCGGAAAGGTCAGCGAAAAATAAATACGTACAAAATTAGTCTTTGAATGTACGACAAAATTATCCGTACCATATACTGGGAATTAATGCTGAACTTAAAATCCAGATATAATGCATAATTTTAGAAATTCACAATTAAAAATGTGATATCTACTTAATTCCTGAATTCACTTCACATTATTACAACTACTATTAAAATGAATTCCACAGACGGCATCATTTCAGACTAACACTTGACTTCTATAAATTTACACACCGATCACAATTTCACGGCGTAAAGATCTACATAACGTGATCCAATCTAAATTTCGAAATATGTGCAGAGATTTAATTATTATGTACATGGTACGAATGTTTTCGCAACTTGTCGACTCACTTCCCTATTTCTCAACTTCACATAAATTGAGTTTTGTCAGATCAATTGAACGGCTTCTCAACACCGTACACAGTTCCGCGCGGCGTATCGCGCACTCACGTATATTGGCCGGACAGTTACCTATCCGCAAAGCACTTTGTACGGTTGCTTCGGATAAAATCCACCGTGGTTCTTTGCCACTCGTCCAACACTATCCACCGAGATTCTTTAGTTAAATAGGGGGAGATTGTGAAAATCGAACCCTCGTCTGCCCTTCACGGCGCAGTAGACGTACACCACGTGATAGACTTCAAGTGTAAAAACACGCCTTTTCAGTATAAAAAGTTCATCTAAGTCCTTACCATGATAAAACTCACCTCCGGGGATAAAACAGATGGCACCTGCGATGAAGAACACCAGGCCCTTGTAGCCTGCTATAAAGATCAAATTTATTATTAATTAAATACATATCCTTATCGATTCCCAACTCAGCCATCATATTTATAAGATATCTATAATCACCTTTAGTTGGTATGACTTCAACTATGACCCCGGAAACGAGAAGACCTGAAAAGGAAGAACAGTACTGATCAGTCATTCACTTCCTATAATATATACTCTTTTATACAGTTCATCGTTCACTGAAATCTAGTTTACCGCCAAAGCCAATCTTGTAAATTTTCCAGTGGTGAAACTGAGTTGAGGCTCAAGTTACACTTTGAAATTCAGGCCAAGTATTTGCGATCTCCTTATTATTTACATTGTGCAAGGTTAATTAAATCATCCAGCCACTTCAGCCTACTAACATAATGTTTGGTGTTGTGCAACAGATGTTCAATTTACTTTTGAGACATGACAGAGACAAATAAAAGTCTGTTCCTGTTCCCATAAAATATCCTTCTATTTTAATTACAATATTGTTGTTGCGAAAATATGCTGGCTACTTCATTTCCTTATTAGCAAACTAAATCCTTCTTTGTTTCAGCATAGTTGGAAAAATATCAACAACAGAGCCAAGTTGCAACCAACTGGTTCTTACACATATTTTTTTTTTTCATTTTGACAAACGAAACAATGGAGATGTTTATTTTACCTAATCCAATGATGAGTAGGACAAATGCAGCGAGAACAATCTTCCAGTTTTCTTTGACTTTTGGATGTTTCCACCATCTGAGCAAACGAAGCAAAACATTTAAAGTGTGCCAGAAAATGTGGGGGGAAAAAAAGTTTAACAGCAACACTATGAGTCACAGTTTAGTAAATAGCATTGAAAAACAAAAAAAATTACCCATTTCTTGGATCGTACTTTTCTGGTGAATAGTAATTCGCCGCATTTATGAGAGAGTCACTATCTTTAGACATAGCCTGAAATAGAATATATATTGCGTGTAAATAAAATATGAAATTGATTAACTATACATATATTGGTAATCAATCAATCGATTTAGTGCGCCACTTTGACAAATTATTCTCCCGGTCAGCGAATAAAAGCAAACAAAGAAGGAAGGATAATTGGTGTATATCATAGTACACAAAACTCGGACTTTGACCACGGTGGCAAAAAATTAGAACAGGAAAAACTTACATCGTCCGGTAAACGCAAACGATCGAGTATTTTCATGTCCCTGAAACGGTCCTCTATTTTAACAACGATGCTATCTTCCGGTATTGATGTCCTCTTCGGCTTCAAAGGAGCGCTTTCGATGCTCGTGCCGTAAATTTGCACAACGTCGTCGTCATCCTCGTTGTCAAAACCTTCTTTCCCAGACCGCACATTCACGACGCCGTTCGAGCGCGTCGCCATCTTCCTTCTGTCTGCTTCTGTCTGCGTCTGCGAAGTGCGGCGAAACTGCAAAGGACATAAACAGAACGCCGGTGATGACGTCAAAATTTGTCACATTCCCCGAATGACCGTTTTTCCTCAGGGCGTTTCTGTGACGTCACCACCATCCGTCAACCAATCACGCGCAATCAAAACAACAACACAGCATTCGATACGGATACTTGGATACGGTACGTATCGATTTGTACGTAGCCGCATAAAAGAGGAGACGATTGACCGCCGGATGATCCGACACCAAGCTAGTAGATTGGCGTCGAATTGGCTAGCGGTAAATCGTCCGGAATGCACGTACCGGTACAGCACGATACTCGTATCGGTAACCCCCCATTGGCGGATTTGAAATTCATTTCGACTACGAGCGGCAATTTTCAGATTTCCCTTCGTGTTAATATAACGTCCTTGGTTATAACCTAATTATTTTGTGCAACGGATAGAAATGACTAATGTTAGCGTCGTTAAACGATTTCAATCGACGGTAAAATTGGCGAGAAAAAACGCTTAAATTTTATGTAACAAAGTTTTGCAACATGCAAATTTTAATACGATGTATTTTCCAGATTAATAAAGTCTCAGCAGATCTTCAATATTCCCTCGCCGCTGTGGAAATCGACCATGCCACTTCAAGCAATGAAGACACCAGTGTATTTTAAATTAATTACCCCCTCAAAAATTAGGAAATATTTTGGTGCACACAAATAAATTAAAATATGCATAATTAATAACTTGTTTATAGATCAACGTACTTGGTTTGACATCCTCCGTCAGAAGAAACGGCAAACAAGTGCAGGAAATTAGTGCCAGACTTGCCAAATTGTCCACTGCAACACCTGTAAATACAAATACAACATTTATTTCATCCACTTAATTAAGCCATATTATTTCATGTAAGTTTATATTTACCCAGGAAATCATGATGGACTTGGAAATTATCTGCTTGGCACTGCAAGAGAAATTAAAAATGATCAAACGTTTCATACCGGAAGAACAATCGAATTAATGTTTTTGTTTTGTACATTTAATAATGTTACATATTTAAACTTGTATTCGCAATTATGTTTCGTATTATCGTCACTTGAATGGCATCATGTTGAATAAATAGTACTCCTTGTAATTAAAACAAGAATGTTACATTTGGAGTTATGTTTTGCATTCTTTAAATTAGAACATCTTACCACATGTTTAACTCAGGAAGTCGCAGCATCCCTCGGCACCAACGCACTGATCACCATCTGCAGCGAAACACTCAAAGAGTTGGTGTCCAAGACTTCCACCAACCCTTTGAAGTAGTACCTTCCCTAACCAACAAAAAATACCTCAGTTATTCTTTGAAAGTTGGTTTCACTTGTAAAAACTGATGGAGTATGTGGACTGGACTGCCAGCAGCTATGATGTTTACCTCTGTAGCAAGAGTACACGATGAGCTGTTCGTCTTCGGAGGAGCCGTCGGAGAATACGATGCCGGAGCCAGCGTGGACCAGATATACCGAATGGACACGGCCACTCGGAAGTGGGTTCTTGCGGGTCACACGAGGCAAGCTAGACATTTGGCAAGCGCAATAACATTAGGCAAGTCTTTAGGAAAAGGATATGCAGATATTACTTGCCATGACTATGTGCCATCACGTCTCGCAAGGAAACGGTTGGCCATCGCGGTTGGAAAAACCTTGCGACCATTGAAATTCTTACTTGAAGTTTAAGTCCAACCAGCTTTAATATATTTAATGACTATATGCACAAGCTTTTGCTACGGGCAAATCCAACGGCTGTGTACATTTATATATATTATTAGTGAAATAACACGACGGTTGCCGTTGCGCGAGCAACTCGTCTCGCTGCCGTTGTACACGATTGCAGCCCGGCGCATCGGAAAAAACGACGCCCATCACAGGCAAATTAATAGGAAACTGTTGCGATTCATCTAATAAGAGATCAAAAGACACCATGATCAGATTGATAGAGAGCGTGGCTAAACCACTCAATAAAAAGTTGATTTCCGCAGACGGTACACGATGAACGGGATGCGCATCAGCCTCCGCTGACAAAGGCAACAGCTCGAGGTGTTGTTCCATAATGTTGCAAACGTACCTCGCGATCAATATATATCCGGACAAGCTGACCAATCCTGTTTCTCTTTACATTCCCAGTACTTCCCTGTGAACAGGTGAATCGGATTGCCCGTGACAGGGTCCTTCTGCTTCTTGAACCAGATGGGTTCGTAACCGGGGTAAGGCCGCCCTAAACATCAAGAGATTAGCATTGCAACGTAAAACAAATTGGAAAAGTACGTGAAGGTGAGACAAACCTTCAGATGCTGCTCTTTCGGCATCTTGCTCTTTCTGTCTGCGCGCGGCCCTCTGCTTCTCTTCGATGCGCACCTTCTCCCGGTTTGCTTCGTCCCACGCGCCGTTCTCCATCAAACGCTGGTCGGGTCGGTTCCTGCTGTCCGTCGGAGCAACTCCCTCTTCCGGTTCGTTCAGTTGAATAGCCAGCTCAGTGTAATTGTACATCTTCTCGTATTCCGGCCTGCGAAACGAGTCCGGTCGAAGTTACACCTCACGCTCCGAAAGCCGTACTCGCGCGTAACTAAAACCACTTACGGTGTCCATCTCCTCCTCCATATGGGTTTCGGAGGAGCAGTTTCGAGAACCGGCCGTCCTTTGGCTTCACCCTTGACACTCAACACTCTGGAAAACTCCATCCGATTGTCCCAAGTACCTTGAAGTACGTAGTGAACCTCACCGTCGGCGTCGGACACCACGCCGGTAACCTGTACATAAGTTGATATTAAAGTGTATAACTTCCAATTTTGTTTAAAAAGAAAAAGAAATGCTTAAATTTACCTTGCGAGGAATATCTCTGGAGAAATAACTGTAAGGGATGTACTTGAGGTGACACTTGTCCATCGTCTTGTGATTGATAATATCCATCTCGCCATGCTGATCGACCCACAACTTGCCAACAATGATGTTGTGTACCGTCGTTGTCACCTTACGCCATGTGTAATGATTACCTTCACAGGAAACCAAAGTTAGAAGCCATCTCCAAGAATAACAATGTCACCCAGAGCGCTCACCTGAATCGGGAAACACAAGGTGTGATATCCCCAGGGGTATAATCTGCAAATATTTCCCCCGGAATTTGCTGGACATTGTAAACTCTTGCCAGCACGTCCAACCACGTCCTTCGCAATGCTGAGCAGCAACAGGAGGATGGTGACTCACCTTCATTTTATTTATTAAAAAAAAAAACAATTACAATTATTAGAATTGCAAAAGTCACGCTTATAAATACGCATACCCAATTTGTCAATTCCAACCTGCTCTGAAACGGCTCTCCATCCGAAATCATCAGTTCTATCGCACTCGAAACTCTCTCCTAGAAGTGGATTGAACGGTTTGCCGGTGCGTACGCTGGTCGTCGCGTACGACGACACGGTGTACGCGGCCACGTAAGCCATCTGCTCCGCGCTATCTTCGCATTTGGCAGCCGCGTCCAGAAGTTCGTAGTATTCGTAATCCTCCGTGAGACGTTGCAACATGGACAACGGTTCGCTGAAGTTCACCTGCAACCGCGTATACGTTACAACATCCGCTTTCAAACTCTTATTATTTGCTCATTATTCTGTCGTATACCGGCATCGGTATCTTGGTAAGGTCTTTGCCGATGCAGTTCTTCATGATGCTCCACAGGTTAATGCTGTGGTTGGGCTTCTCTGGAATGTGTTTCCTACGGACGCGGCAGCCGCTGGTGTCCGCCACCGCGACGTCTTGCGCGGCCCAGCTGTCCCTCGCGGTTTCGATCGTGCTCTGCGAATCGTCGGCATGTTCAAAATACACTTATCATAAGCCAACGAAACGATTATAGGTATATACCTTTTCTTTGTAAGTGACCACTCGAGCTTCTTGACTGTCCCCTTCGGTGTCCGAACCGGAGCTGTTCTCGTCATCGTTGCCACCCGCACCTTCGCTGGCTGCGCTGGCCTGACTCGCGGATCGTCTACATAAAAATACAAGATTCCTTCAATATTCATTAGATGATTTGTTGTAGTACAATTTCGCCTTTCTCTGAATACATTAAATACTAAGAATTTCCCAAATCGTCAAAATTAACGATTAGTGTTGCAAAACTCAATCTATGCAGCTGCAAAATGATATGGTAATGCAGGAAACAGCTGATTCAGCTAATTCACTTGCTAATTAAATGATACACACTACGTAATTAGCGAGATTGTACAGATGTTTTTGAATAAACCACAGGTCGGGAACATAATCTATAAAAACTCAAGGACGTTTACACCGACTTGCTTTCCGTAATTGTTTAGCGTAAATTGCTGGCTATTTCTTGTTTCATTATAAGCAGTATAATAACATTATAAATTGATTTAATTAATACGTAGTAGTATATATTGAAATAACAAATAATCATACTGTCAGCAGCAGGAAACAATGGAGATTGTTCGTAAAACTACCTCATAATCTACATATTGTTTCAGCATGTTGCCGCGGCAGTTATATCACAAACATGGTATAATATCAGAAATTTCGTCACAGCTCAAAAGAGCTACCATTACTTCATTTCATTGCAGTTAGAGATAAGATTGGTGGTGAAAACGAACACAAGGTCGTGTATAGTGAAAGGGAACCCGTGTCATCGCAATTGTGACGTCAAACCAAAGAATTACCACGTTTAACAATGAGCGGTGTACTTTCCAACAAGAAAATATACTTGCAATTTACTCTGCATATTCCCATAATTAAGTACAATTTCAATTAAACTCAGGGAACAATCAATAGCAGGAACAATCAATAGCAGGAACCACGAGAACTTACCGGTGTCCCTTCTTGGCTATCTTGACGACAAAGTCCCTGTCAGCTTGATCCTCGGCGTCGAAGAACTCCTCATCATCGGACATCGCACCTCCACATTGGGCATGATGACTGGTGTTAGCAGCTTCTTTGGCAGCCTGCTCCAGATGCGAGTGCTGTCGCGCCAACTGCTCCACCATCTCCTCAAGACGCAGCCGCTGCTCGTGTTCGTACTGAAGCATCTTCTGCCATTTCCGGCTCTGCATCTGCACCAGATGCACGTGATCGCTGCAGGCCTGTTATAACAAATTACGTGAGAACTCGCAATTTAAGTTTACGAGTAAGAAATCAAGAAAATATATACAAGTGACCACCGTACATTCATCATGGCGTTGGAAGTGATCCTGAACAGTGTTGCCCTTTCGTTGACAGACTTGATCTTCGTGGACAGATCGGCCGTGCTGTCCAGCTGCTCCAGTTCTCCGAGGGACCTCTGCAGCGCTGTGCCGTGCTTCAGTATCAACTGGTTACAAGTGTTCAGGTCTTCCAACTTGACGTTCAGCATCTTCAGCACGTTCTGCAGCTCGTTTTTGTCCGGCTGAGATTGCATCTCGATGTACTCCTCGTCATCTTCTGGAAACAAGGAAAATAAATGTGTGTATATAAGTAACTCCGCGAGAGACAACCTTGCCGAACGGCACGCAAAGTTCTTCGATTGTGCCAATTGTATATGTTACCGGATTCCATGGTTCGGATAGCCTTGGCTTTGGCCAACTCCAGGGCTGTCACCCATTTCTGTCGTTCAATTTCGTTTGTGGCCCTCAAGTGAAAAGTCTGCGTGCCGCCGTTCGAGATGACAAAGTGGCAAGAGTCTTCGGTGTGGATCACGGCACCGTGCAGGCTGATGGTTCCTCTGCAGGTGTGTGCCATCTCGGCCTGAGTCCTGCAACAAACAATATAAAAAATAAACACAATACTCTTGGTATACAAAATATTATGTCGCACAGGATGTTGAATTTTAAGTGATGGTTACATAATACAAATTATGTTTTCAATACAATATCATCAAAAACAGGTTGGTTTCATTTAATTACTATGGTTTTTAACAAATATTAAATTACAATATGCAATTTCATTAAAGAAATAGGATTTTCCATTATTTTCTGATAATTTTTGCTCTATTTTCCAATAGGTGACCTATCTTGTCATTCATTCACATGGAACTTCCTGCAATCGATAAATTAAAACTATTAATAGTACCTAACTAGACCAATTATCGATAAAAAAGAAGTACTACGCAGGAATATCGGAATATACACCTTCAGTGTGTACACAAATGAACGGTGCGCCGCAACCATATAGTAAATGTTCATTTGCACCAATCTTTTATGAACGCCCATTTTCGCCGTCCACGTCGATGGATTTTTTAATACCTTTTTACCAGATTGAATCATTGCGAAATAGATATTTCCCAAAAATTTCCTGTATATGTATCAGTATGAAAACGTGACAAATATTCTATTTTGAGGCCAACGACATTTTGTGCACACATGACGATATGAACGATCAAATATGTTGGATTTTGAACCACGTCGATTTCGATCACATCCGGCCCATTGTTTGTTCAATAACTTGTCGTTTCGAGATCTTCAAGCTACAAAATAACACTGTTTCAGAGTCAGAAATGTCGTTTGTCTTTGGCGATTGCAAAGTCCTTTGAAACGGGGACGTGGAAATATTTAAATGGACGCGACATATATGCGCGTGCTCAATATATACCTGTAATAAGACAGCAGGCCGTTCGATAGCACAAACCATCTTTTTTGGTAGCCTTTTATGTAGTTCGTCCATTTGTACAGCCACCCTTTCATTTCAGCTCCGCTAGTTTGTTTCCCGTCGTTCATTTTATCCCCATCGACGAAATAACGACGCGAATCATCGCATCACCAGTACCAACACGGAACACACCCTCTCACGAGAACGGACTATGACGAACTGACCGCCACTGTTGCCAATCCGCACTGCCCATCGCTACGCTGTTCTGAAACGCAAAACAAATGTTGCAATTCTTAATTGCATCGAAAATAAATAACATTACTAGAAACTACTCTATCTTATTTATGACAATAATGTTTTAAGCGGAACTATAGGAATACTTGTAAGTTGGAGATTTGTCCATTGATTATTGATTTGTCACGCACTTTCCACGCAGAAATCCTGATATCGAAGCGCCATTATATTCCCAACACCTACCGATGGGCGGAAACAAAACCGGGCAAAGCCGATTGCGCATTTTGAAGGGGAGTCGATCAGTGATGAAGTGGGTGAAAACCTAGAAGAGAAGCCAGCGACGCTGACGTCATTCGATACAGGTCCGGCATCCGTCCTACCTCGTGCGAAGGCGGAATACGTGAAAAGTGGTGAACAATGATCATTAAAGAATTGTGAGTATCATTCTACTGGTTCGGGGGTAATTTTTGACTGGTTCCGGAGACGTTTTCACATGTTTTTGATCTGAAATCGTCGTTTTGTAACACGGTTTTGTTCCTTTTTTTTCCTTCTCGAATCGTTTCACCCAATTCTTGACCACCATGTTGCGCGACTCATCCGGCAAAAATTACCCCGAATGAATCGTATATTTTGGTATCGGTAAATTACCTTTAGTTATAATGTGTCATTTTCCTTTCCAGTCGAGTCGTTTTGCCCATCACGGTCGAAGAGGTGAGTGTATTTCATTTGATGATGATTCAAGCAATTCAAGTCGCCCACCTTAATTTCAGGACCAAAAATATCGAATGAAATCGTATTAGATCATTTATATATGTGTACATTTCAATTACATGGGTCTTGGGCGCATATATCATCTAACCTTAATCTGATTGCTTTAAAATCCGGCCATCAGCGCCACCTTTGTGCGAGTTTAATCTTATTATTTGCCCCAATTTTTTTTCCAGATCTGCCAGTATAGAAGAAAATGTAAAAAAAAAATGTATAAATATGTATAATCCTTTAAAACATTGTGAATAAAAATCTTGAATAAACATATGGGTTCCTTGTATCCAAGGTTTGCTTATAATGAATGTGTTCATGTACAATTGGCCTGATTTTCAAGTGATGTCATATTAAGATTGTGTTGTAAATGTATCACCCATGATTTACCCAAAACTATGGAAATCCACTATTATTTGAACAAATAAAAAAAATTAGTAATAATGACTTAGTTATAAATGAATGTTCTGTTTCAAGTTACTCTTTTGGTGTGCTACAATTGTATTACATTCCCATCAGTTCAATGAAATCATTTTATATAACATATTTCACTTCATACTACACACACCTACATTAGTAAGAAATCCAGTACTATCATTATTTACACAACGGTTACGTAATAACATGAAGGTCATATGCGATAACCATGTATATATGTCATGTACATATACTGAATCTTTGAAATAAATTATCTGAAATATTTCAGTACCAAGTGGCACAGCTTTACTCAGTGGCCATCGCGAGTAAAAATGAGACGGGAGGCGGCGAAGGTATCGAAGTCATCAAGAACGAACCCTTTGACAATGTGCCTCTCCTCGGTGGACAGTTTAACAAAGGCCAGTACACTTACAAGATCTACCACCTGTCCAGGTAAATATTCGCATACAAATGCTTGGCTGCTAACGGTATCAATGAAAAATCTCTTACCGGTGCTTGTCGCATCCTACAGCAAAGTCCCCGGGTTCATCAGGTTGATCGCACCCAAAGGCGCTCTCGAGGTCCACGAAGAAGCTTGGAACGCGTACCCATACTGCAAAACGGGTATTTTGTCTTGAAATGTTGAAAATGCCCAGAGTCCATGGTGTACACCTTCACAAACAAACAAACAAAAGCGAAAAATATATTAGACACAGTCCTAAGAAATTTTGGGTCAACTGATTTGATAAAAATTAAACTAGTTTTGATCACCTTGTACATAATGTACAAAAATAATGTGCAAAAGTTGCATTTGATATGTATATTAATATTACAACTGTGTTATGGACTTGGGGCAATTGACAATTCACACAATGCTATACATTTAATATCTAATTGTCCATGTTTAATTCCTATGTAATGTGACCGTGTGCTGTTCTATCCCTGAAGTGATTACGGTAAGTTTAATTTATCAAACACAGTGATCATTATTACTGTACAATAGGTCTCTAAATTCTCGTCGTTTTCCCCAATGCTCCACAGAATCCTGATTACATGAAAGGAAACTTTATAATAAGCATTGAAACGATGCATGTTGCTGACCGGGGAAGACATGACAATGTGAGATTATTTCAATATTGCAGTCGATACTACTGTTGCTACTATGTTAAACACAACGATTGTATTTTAGGCGCACCAGTTGCCACCCGAAAAACTAAAGGACAGGGAAGTTGTCCTAATCGACATTGCAAACGACTCTATAAGTAACAGTGTACGTGCGAGTGTAACATTTGAAAATACAAAAGGTTGTTTTGCACATGGGGATATTTCATTGGCTTTTTCTCCCTGTAGGACTATAAAGCGAGCGAAGACCCAAAAACGTTTAAATCGCAAAAAACCGGAAGGGGACCGTTGAACGGTAACTGGATGGTAAATATCTCATCTGCAGTGACACTTCCAGCCATAATTTGCCAAATTGTAAATTTTGTTTCTAAACTTCAAGCAATCCGTGCAACCGGTAATGTGCGCGTACAAACTCGTGACCGTAGAGTTCAAGTGGTTTGGTCTTCAAAACCGTGTGGAAAATTTCATTCAAAAGGTGACTTTACCGTAAAATTGCTTCATTTCATTATAGACAAGCTACCTTGAAACAGGTACCTAACTTGAAACATAATTGTTGCGATAAATGTGTGTACGTGTTTTTAGAGCGAACGAAGGATATTTACCAATTTCCACCGGCAAGTATTTTGCTGGACTGACCAATGGTACGGCCTCACCATGGATGACATCCGCGCACTAGAGGATAAAACCAAAGAAGAATTAGACAAGGTAAAGTATTGAACTCGCAATTACACATATCCTCACCGTTATCAAATTTGTCTCGTTCATTTCGCAGCAACGACAAGCGGGTGAAGTGCGAGGAACGAAAGCCGAGGACTAATACATAACATGCATTGTTCGGCTTTCAAGGAGCCCGATGACCTTTGAAACAAAATCAACTCCAAAATTTAGGCAAATTGTACGATATTATTATATAATTGTTAAATTGGCCGGGAGGGTGGGTTGAAAAAAATAAGTGTCCGCTGTCGAACGTACCACGCTGTATTAACAGTGTCCGTGCCGGTTCTTTTGTTGCATTGTAAAACAAAATTAAATCGGAGTGTGACTGATGTATGCTATGTACTATGAACATATTGATTGGTTATTTATATTCAACTAGGGACAATATGTTTGGTGCGGTTCCTATGTAAATGTTTCCATGGACCAAAAGCACAAAAACCAACATTGGGAAATTCTCAAGTGTTAGCATCTGTTTGATTTGACGTGTATATGGTTTACCTCTGGTATGAAAGTGATAAAACTTGCTCGTTAGCTTGGCTGTAGGTTCTTGTCCCGTAGCAAAATAGCATCCTGTCCTGTATAGGGCCGTAAACCGTAGCATGCAGTCTGAAAAAGGTGTTAAGATGTTTCAGAATTTTTGTAGTAGCATATCAAGTTGTCCAAGAAAATCTTGTTCCAATGGTTCCTTCCCTTCCCAGTAACCATGAGGAGACAATGTGTGTTGTACATGAGATTGTTAATGCTAGCACAATGTAAAACTGAGCGATGGTTTCAAATGATCTCATTGCAAAATATATATATATATATTGCCGGGTTTGTTTTGTCGCTCGCCGGGAAAAACAATCACGGTCAATGATGTAATAAATTTAGGAGAAGTTGATAAATGTCTTACGAGACGCGTGACCATAGAGACTCAAGCGCATTTATTTCCATATCACACGGTCCACTTTAAACACAAACATCTTGTTGGAAATTGCTGCTCCTCTTATTTCCAAACCTTCAAATTCACTCACCAATTATTGACCAACAAACAATGGAAACTATGCCAATGAACAGGTTTTCCCTTATAGCCTGAAGTATGGTATGAGATTTGCATTGCTTTTCTCTTGTTCACTGTAATAACAGGGTTCATACCGCTCTGGGAATCCAGAAAAACTATCAGGGAAATTATATTCTCAATATCAGGGTGTCAGACTACTAAACTTTCATTTCAAAATTCCAGTATTTTCAAGGATATTTATAACTTTTTTCCACACATAAGTGGGATGAATCATTTAGTTTCTAAATTCCCATTCTTAATTGGCATTTTGTTCCAAGTAAATTAGAAGAGGAACCCAGAAATCAATAAATGAAATTATGTAGTGTCACAAATGATACAAATTCCAGGAAAATTTAAATATATTTCCAGTATCAGTAGACACTCTGAATGCGGTATGAACCATGAATAAGAGAATTTACCCAATTTTAGGGCATACATGTATTAACCTACTGTAAATTCTGCATATCTCAGTTGCCTTACTTCACACATTGCCTGTAACATATAAGTTATATATAGAGGACCACAGCGTATACTATAGATAACCGCAATTCTGTCAACACGTAACGCGGACCACGTGATATTGCATACATTTTGTGCTTCTATATGCCCAATATTGGATTGAGGTTTCATGTTGGACCATATATTTTGTATGCTGCTTGTGAGATTTCACGCACATGTAGTCCACGTTACGAGTTTGATCTTAGAAAACAATGATATAATGTGAACGGCACTAACATGTACATCACTAATTAACTCATTTTTCTCCTGATGAGATTCAGCTCAGAGTTTACGCTATTATATATTGAACATGCAAATTTGCATTAATTAAATGAGACTCGCTGGGAAGGTACACAACCACACACACAATGTGACAAATTCAAACTTTCAATAGGAGTATTAATAACTGTTAAGAACACGAGTAATTAAGTACTCTGTGCGTTTAAATTTGCGAAATATATCCCTGTTATAACTGCGCAAGGCTCAATGAAAATCACAAATTCACCCTTTTGGTCCGTTTCACTACTCCATGTAAATAATTATTTTGACTAGAATTCCTCCAATTTTTTCCATCATTGAGAAGTAGCATCCGAATCACCAAGTATTTATAAGTTCATGTTTACCCAATTATTGTTGTATACGTGCTTGTAATTATATTGTGGTAACTTGATTATTATATGTCTATTTGCAAGTTATTTGCAAGTTGGCTGCAAGCGAGAGATTTGGCTGGGAGAAATTTTCCAAGTTGCGCCGCGTATATGCGATAATACAATATTTAAAATTCTTGGAAAATCTCTTCCCTCGTAAGATTGTTAGTAAGTAGATTTAAGAGTGGATGATGCCTATAGCTCGTTACCATATGCATTGAAAGCAACAAAAAAATTTACAAGAAATGAATTTGCCTAAAACTGCGTTGTAAACTCTGGAACCTGCTGAAATTTTCTCGACAAGCTTGGTACAAATGCCATGCATAGTCAGATCTTATTTCTTTGTTTTTCTTTTGTGTGCATCTTAGAAAATGAAACTTTTCAACCCCCCCACATTATTATACACTGCCACGATGCCGTACATTATATTTTCTTGTACCAGAAAACGACATGGTCGCCATCTTGCGGCAGGTAATCATCCACACCTGATTGCAAACAAATCCCGCAGTATTCCAACATATTAGTATTTTTGTTATCGTGAAGGAAAAGAAAATGTACTTGTACCTGAGTCTATAAATATTGGCTTCGCGGTAGGGTTATTGTTCAATCCCGCCATCCAATATTTGTTTTCGGTGCGGTCTTCCTTCATCCCAGAAATGGTGTGCACGTAATGACCATTGGGCCATAAAGACGCAGTAAACCTAGAAATTACCCAAGTAAAAAATACTGTAGTACTCTAAAACCTGCAGGATCATCTTCCCATAACTCCACATTCAAATGCGAAACAACTCACTCGAATCTCTCGTCCAATTCAGCTGCTCGTTTCATTATGTCGTAAAAAGTTGTGTTTGCTGGCACATTTAAAGTCAACGTGTAATTATCGGTTGCATTCGTCCCAATCCACAACGAATACTTCACAGTGATTGGCTTAACGGGTTCATCGCTTTCCACCGGCTCCACTGCGTGCGAGAAACCCATACATTACACCGATGCCAACACGCATGACTCTCTATAATTACACTGGGAATTATATACATTTAACTGGCTGAATTAAAACACAGTTATCTGCTAACAGTGTGAACCATTAATTAATAGCTTTTGTTTGATACCCTGATCGTGAGGAATAGGGGTAACAGTCTTGCTGGCCCTTTGGACATCGTGACAAGTAGCATTGGTCACTTCCAAACGGGTTCTTCCAGACAAAGATGGAAGTACGGCCAAAGTTGCCAGAATGTTGCCAAAGCCTCCATCCGCTTGCTGTTGCTGCAACATGTACTCTACGGCTTTGGTGAAGTTCCAATCTGTGTGGTCATCATCCATGGACATGAGGGCCTTCACGGTGCAAATTTAAAGTATAAATAAATGTAAGGGGGTTGATTACATTAATTTATATATATACTTCTGTGGTGAGGCCTGTGGTGTGTATGTTTCCAAAGCTGCCATCTTTGTGCTGCAACTTTTTCAGTCTCTTGGAGTGTCTGCGCATGTAACCGGAAAGGTTTCGGTTGTGATGGTCCTTTGCGATGCAGTTGATGGCCATTGCGGTCATCGCCAGGGTATCTGCGGGACAATTGACAGATACAGATGCAATCTTTCAGCCCTGGGCTTGACGTCAGCCATCAGCCACCAATGTAATGGCTTTTGTGACATGAAACTTCATCAATCAGTGTCACACTTATCCTTTCACAACTAACACAAAAATCAAATACTAACTTATTTCTCTCACAAAGCTGTACATATACACCCACAGCAGTTTACCTATATCATAATGCAACATCTTAATCTAGCCAAAATACCAAAAATAATACAGAAGGGACCAGTGTGAACCCTGAAAAGATATTATTTTGGTAAATCAGTGAGAAAAATGGTGTGTACAACTTGGATTTGTTTATACTACGTGCTTATATAGCTAATGGGTTGCATTTTTTAAAATTCCGATTTTGTATTGATCCAAAGTAGCCGTATACTTTCCACTCGAGAAACTCCAGCAGTTCTTTTTTTCTGTTCTTCAAATATTTTGACGAGAAAAACCTCACCTTTAATAACAAACTCAATCCGAAGAAAATCTAAACTACAGGATCCGTAAAGGTCTGCATTTTGCCTTATTTTATTATTAATGAATTTATGTACTACATATTACTACTGCATGAGTTGGCTGAAAATTCCTACATCCGTGCCAGCATTGAATAATTCAAATTCCGTACGAGAAACGCAGCGCAAGTTTGAGCTAACTTCCCGCACGCGGCCAAGACGAATTCAGCCAATGTCATTAATATACCCCAGAACCTTCAAACGTCAGACTCGGCCCTACACAAATAATGTAGAGCTAGGTAATATAATTATAATGATCTATAATTTACCATGATTGTGCATCTCTTCGGACGTGAGAGTGGAAACGAGTCTGCGCAGTTGTTTCTTTCGGATGTGGGTTCCCGCGTTGCACAGGGCCTGCATCACCAGACTGTACTCGAAGGGGTGACCAGTGTCCAACCTCCTAAGGATCTCCACCAGGTCGTGTCCGTAGAATGCTCTGGGGTCTCGGCACACCGACACCAGTCCGCTCACTAATTTCGCCACCCGGCCCACGCGAAGCGGGTTGTCGTGATGGCGGCTACCGAAAACGAACAAAGCCAGAAGACACCGTTCATCACTATGTCATATCAAATCATGCTTCTTTTAAACTCCAAACCAAAATATTAAACAGTATCTAATGTCCACATGATCAAAAGGTCATCACCTCCAGAGCGCGATCGCGGTCTCCATTTCCAGTTGTTTCACGGACAGTTGGCTTTCCAGGTTATCTGGGGAAAACCAGGACCTGTTGGCCAGTTGGAGAGTGACCAGGACATCAGGGGTGGTCTGCTCGGCCCAACCCCAGTCAGAGTTTCTCTTGCTCAAGAGCCATGCAGTTGCCCGCTGAACTGCCGCCGGGGCACCGGCTTGATGCAAAACATCATCTGCAATGCAGATTGACAATCTTAATACATTTAAAAGCATCACATAGCTTATTGAATTGTATCATTTGCATAACTTATTCAAATGCCTGATCATCTGATTCATCGCAGTACGTACGTGATATCATATGGTGCTATTTTTAATGTTTTACTTTGTTTGTCAAATGAAATTCAATCATTTCTGCACAGCAGTAAAAGGCAAAAGGCCTATACATTGTGCAAACAAAGACATAATTTATTTAAAAAACAATATACTACAATAGCACTTTTCAGAAAAGAAATATCTTCAATATGCCACATTCACCAATTTCTGGAAATCAATATATTGACAACCAATCTGAACATACAGGTTCCACCAAAATATATGTTTCAAGAAGAATATGATATTATGGATATTGCTTGCTTTAAATATGTATAGCATGTTCGTGTAGCCAGGCATACATGTGTTTTTTGTGTTATTATATCACACCCATCTTCCCTATTGTTACCAACAGGGAATTTGGGAGCTCGCAAGAAAAGCTCAAATGCAGTGTGAAATTGTCTTCTGGATGTTGGCCAGACCACGTGACTTCTCCCTTAATTTATCTTATGATCGTTGAATGAGGAATGATGCCTTTGAATCTGGCACCTACTAATCGAAATACAAGATGGCAACTTCACCTTTAAGGGTGCGTAGGAAAGCTTTGAAAAGCTTGCCTGGATCAATAAGACCCTGCTATAAGACTCAGGTAAACACGACAATCTTAAGACGTTTGCCACACAGATACCGAGCCTTAACCCTCCCCATGCACCCCGTTTCACCCCCGTTTCAATGAAAAATAAATAGCAAGTCTATCATTGCGATGGCCATTTGTCCATTTCCCTGGAATGAGGAAATGCAATTTCCATAACATAGTATAATGTTGATATATAATAACTCAAAAAGTTATGTTTGTGCATGTGCAGTGTATGATCAGCAACTATACCGGGTGAACCAAAAGTCTGAGCTCTTCAATCGCCTAATTCGAAGTTGTGTCCCATCTTTAACGGTTAAAAAGTTAGAACATGGATGACCTTGAAGATGACGTCATAGGTCATGTGCGATATGATTTTCTGATTCCTTGCATGTGACTACCTATATTCAACTGTGATATAGTTTTTATTATAATTGCCATCGTTTTATATATGTATATAAATCAAGGCCCAGACTTTTGATCCACCCTGTATAGTACCATGCAACGTACTGTTACGTTGATAAATATTTTGAAACGTCCGTTTGTTTGCTAATCCATTTGGGTTCCCATTCATCTGGTTACAAGTCTGTTTTACACAGCAAGTAGTAACACAACTGGTCCATTCAGTGCATGAGGGGTATACACCACTAGCATCAGTGCAGTTGAAATTAGAAATTACTAAAATTATTCACTCTATTAAAAATTATGTAAAATTATGTAATAGCTGCAGCCTGCAGCATGTTAAGTTGAAAAACGTTATCACATGGCAATAACTTTTTACAATATTTTCACAATGTGAAGGATTTATGGCAAATGAACTCATTCATTGCGTGTGATGCAATAAGATTGGTGTAATCTTGACCCTGAAGATTGCACACTTGTAAAAACGTGTCCAGGAATAATAGGATAGATCTACGAGTTGCATAATTGTTTGTCTTTTCTGCATTGGACATTGGCACATTTCCAAAATATTAAAGGTGAACTGACAGGGCGGTAAAAGTGGACTATGACCAACCCTGCCATTGGGTAAATTGGGACTACTGGCCAATTAGTCTGTTCATGATTGGCCAGAAAGGGTACATTTCAGAGTCACTTACCGCCCTGTCAGTTCACCTTTAATGTCAATGTGACATTACATAAAACAAAATTATTATATTTAGCATTCCTGAGATACATGTGTTATAATACATGCATTCAGGACACAATTTTTAAGTTTAAATGATAACAATATTCGTGTACAACTTGTTTTGTTTACATGCTGCAGCGTTGACAGGTGATACAACACAATTGACAGCAAAGTCATCCAAATGTTGACTGCAAGGGAAACTGCCTTATTAAATTGCACATTATTTTAAAATTGTATACAGTTTTGGTACATTGTGTATTTATAGTATATGCAATTGGCAAAAGATATAGGCAATTATATATGTCATTTGCATAGTTATTATGTTATGAACGTGTTCTGCGAATTTTTACTCTCCATAATTAATTACGATTAGAGGAATTAGGGCGTAATTTTTCATTAGCCTCGCACCGGTAAACATGCAATTTATCGGTTACATGGATGATGGATAAGCTTTCCTTTAATTTCTGAAGTTTCACAGGTCTGCAGCTCTCCGTCGTAAACCAAAATCAACTTATCAAAAATTCAATTACAGCTTGAAGGAGAGAAATGCCATGCAGCCAGAAACCAGGGCCAAAATATATTAAAAGAAGCTAGGGGGAAAATATCTTAAGAAATAATCAATTCCCGCCAATTTCTAAATTCCAAGAGGCGTTTTGGCAACTTCCTTCTGCATTCACTTCCTAACTCTCTATATAAAAATCGATAATATCACACCATTTTTTTATTATTATTTACGCGCTGGAACGCAATTTCACATATAATCATACTCCTTTAACATCGCCACGAAATGTGCCTTTATCTGGTTCAGATCGACGACCTTTCTTCCCTCCACTTCCCCTTTTACAAATTTCATTAAAGCCTTTTTAACGCACAAAAGCGACCCCTTTCGGATTTTCCCCACAAATTGCGCAATATAAGCCTTATTATCAATGCAAAAATCGGAAATACCGCATACTGGAGTGGAAAAGCGATCAGTTTCATGACGCTTTAATCATTATTTGAACTGCAAAACAAATTGCAATTACGGTGCATATTAGACACTTTGAATTTTCTCGTACGAGAATGCAAAAACGAGAAATAAATAAAATCGGAAAAATTGTAATCACGTTTT
>JAQFZQ010000212.1:0-42635 GCA_034696005.1 Glomeris marginata | reverse complement strand
AAAAATCTGAAAACTAGTTAGAAATACGTATCGACACATTGCGAGTCTTTTGTGTTCACGGGTATGTTTCGTAGAAAGGATTATTTAAGGGTGAAAACCGGTTATATCTCTCAGAAAAAGCCAAATTAACTCACGGAAGACGCCAAACTCACGGTAACACATATATGCATGGTTCCTTGCTTGAAAAATTTGTCAATTCCTATATATATATATATACACAGTGCTGTTTCGTCAGGAGATCAACTTGATCGGTGAACCACGATAGGAAATCTTCCCCTTTAAAATTGTCAAGTAAGTATGCGTCATTTACTTCTATTTTAAACTGTGTTAATTGATTGTGAAATTATGTATTTACTTCCCAGATGCTTGTTGGATGCTGCTTTTATCGCATGGCAAATTGGACAAGAACTTCGTAGCCCTGGGTAATAATGGAACAAATCAAAATTCACTAGACCTCCCTCATTGCAATATGAAAACTATTTTTTTACAGGTCGTTTTGCTATCTATAGGATTATCTGCTGACTAATTCTTCGAAGAATTTCTCGTTCATTGCAAAACCGCAATTGAAAACTCTGTAATGACTTTTTGATTTATTATATTTCATCTATTCTAACTCTGCACAGAGTATACACACGTTGCAATAATATTTATAATTGTAATTTTAAAAAAAATGGAATGTGCAGAAATAGTTCTCAGTAAAACTGCTTATAGCTTTGCTAACAATATTTGATTTGTTATATAGGCCCATATAATTTGACTTCACGCTACTTGACTGTTGATCGCAAATTTAAGGGGAAGCTTTCCTATCTTGGTCCACTAACCAAGTTCATCTCACGAAACATCACTCAAGTAAGTAAACCATACATGTTGGTGCATGTTTTACATAGTTTACCATCTATACATTTTCGATACTTCAACCCATATAACATTTATTTTAGGTTTGCCAATTAGATAAAGAAGGTACTGCAGTGATCTGGCCTGAACATGCAGATATGTGCAGCAACTTGCTTCCTTCTGCATTCAGCACCATCACGCTGCAATCGTTTTCCCACGCATTTTGGATAAAGTAAGCTATATTGTACATATGTAGGTAATTATGTACAGTAAATGTTTATACAGGGAAGTATTGCAAATGGAAAATTTTCAGAATATCCGTGGGAAGAAGTTTCAAAGGACTGGTCATGCGAGGTTCAATCGGTGCGTTTTATATACCGGGTGAAACTGTAGATGTCGGTGGATAGTTCACATTTTAGAGGTCAGTTAGGCCGTTGCTTCCATATTGAAGTTTAAATTCCCTCATCTTCAATTATAATTCTGCACTTTGTACATTACAGGAACGCTAATCAACGTCCTGTGCCCTGCATGCCACCCTTGATGCCATTTCCAATTCCTAGCCATTCATGCCGAAAGCGGATGCAAACCATGAGGAATACATCTGATTCTACCGGACTCCTCCAATTTGTCAACAAAGTTTCAACATATCCCAGTGCAGTTAAATGAGGGCCCTGTATTTTGTATTAATTTGTATGTCTAATAAACAATTTTTATTGGGAAACTTGGATTTTTATCAGGAAAAGACACAAAAAAGCCCACACCACCTTTCAAAAAAGCAATGTTCCTCATGTATTACATAACCTATTAGAGTTCATTATACTATGTACTAATCGAACACGAATAATCAATATATATATTTATGCCTTATTTTCTGAAATGGGTGTTAACTCGTATACTTTCTTGCTGCTCTTCGAGGCACGTTTTTCAACATCAAACACAGTTTCTGGAAGTTTTACTCCTTTGGTCTCTGGTAACAACACGCAAAGTATGCCAGATAACAAGCACAACACTCCAATGATGATAGTGGGCATTATGGGGTTGTGTCTTCCCTGTATGACAATACAAAACGATTACGTATTGGGATAACATCAATAATGTATAGCTATGTGTATTAATTGTAAATTCAACATACCAACAAGTCAACAATGTAGGGTGAGAGGATGGATCCAATCCTAGCACACATGGAACTGGTACCGACTGCAAAACTTCGAACTTGAGTTGGAAATATTTCAGCTGTGTACAGGTACAGGATGGCAAAGACAATGGCAATACAAAATTTCCCTGCCAATGCTATGCTTATCAGCAAACCTGGAAGTCCTACAAGAATTAAATAATATAAGGTTAGGTGTAGATAATGGCAACGAAATGAGAACGGCTTCGCAAAAGATGCACCTCCAAGGTGACAATCTTACCTCTACTTAGAACAGATATCGATTCCTCAAGTGTCCCAACTTTTACACTGACAAATAGATCAAGTTGCACCTTGGAGTATATCATCTTTCATGAAATCTAGCTTTAAATACCACGTGGAATGAAAGCAATGATGATGCAGGCAGCTCCTCCAGCCGCGAAGGTTCCGCAAGAACTCCACTTTCTACCCGCGTACTTTACCAGTAAATATGCGACAATATAAGCAGGTAGCTCGACAACAGCTGCCAAAAAGCTCACAAAGAAGACATTGTCACCAAGAGCTGGCAGACTGAAGGCCAGCCCATAGTAACTTGCAGATACGCTGAAATACATGAAGTTGTTGACAAGAGTCTGTTTTCTCATCTGTGGAGTACGGAACAGATCTAGTAGGATGTCCACATTGGACCTGGCGGTTTCCGAACCATCACTGTTCAACTTCAGCCCTTGTTCGTAGCATCTGTCTACCATGTGCCTCAGGTGTTCATCGGACACCTGACGCCGATTGGTGTTAGCCACCGAGCGAAGAACCTTCACCGCGTGCTGACACCGTCCTCTTACGATGAGCCAGCGAGGAGACTCCGGCAGTACCCTGAGGGACATGGTACTACATGAACCTCAGGATGTACAAATTGATTGGGTATGGTACTCATCACAGTCTTTTTACTAAGATTCTGTTGATGGTTCATGTCCCGGTGCAACATTATCGACCACTTACCAGAAGTAGGAGAGAAGTAGAAGGCAAGGTGCTCCAATAGCAAGCTGAATGTATGTGAAGTCTCGTAATATGTATGCAATGCCAGGGAGGACCATGTAACCAAGAGCAAAGGGTAATTCAAACTCGATGCCGAACAGATCTCGAACCTTCCCCGAGCAATTCTCGGTGACTGAATGGTACACCAAATTGAAGGATATTAATCAATAGTTTCGTAGGATATTCCATGCAGATGTACCTTGAATGAAGGACACTGTGTAGACACCTGCAGCCCCAATAGCCGATAAGAACCTGAGGAAGATGAAGAGTTCATAGTATGGTGATGCGGCAGCAAGAAGCGAAGACAGCGACAACTCCATCACCCCGGATAATATTGATATCCGTCTTCCAAACCTGTTCATAATAAGTATTTTGTAATTCAATAGAGAATTACTAGATGGATGAACTGAGCCAGATTTTAGACCATCGATACCTATCTGCTAGAAATCCATGTAACGAACAACCAATGAGAAAGCCTGCCATGAAAGTTGCCTGCACAGTAGATCCCAATGCTTTGCGTTCACATACTAAGTTCCACTGATGATAAACAAAACCATCATGAATATTGATGCCTTCAAATTTTACTAAAAGATGCATATACAACGTCGAAACCTGCTTATGGTGGAAACATGAATCCTGGCTATGTCCAAACTTTTGCTAGTTTACAGTTTACTGCTATGGTGGAATATGCAAGACGTGGATTGAAAGCAAATTCCTGATACCTTTGGCTTAAATAAGTAGGAATTGAACCTGTTTAAGTTGGAACATTGTTTAATCACTTTAACAATCTTTGAAATGCTCGAGTGGTAAAACCAGTTAACCCTTTGCTATACATTCTCTAACCTTTCCTTTTCATGAATAGCCAATTAAAAAATGAAGCATTACTGTATAAACTCATGCTTCTGTAATTATTATTGATAATATGGTTCTGGAGCTTATTGGAAATCTGTCTATGATGGAAAGCTTGCATATGATGGAAGAATTACTCTGTTCCTTTAGATTCTAACATAGGCAGGTTTCACTGTATATGCTATAGGCATGTGAAGCAGCTCACACGTGTGACAGCTGATGAATCCATATCAGCTTGGTCATAAGTCCATTTATCGCAGGAAACTTGTTCCAGGCTCTCATTGGAAGCTAAGTCAAGTCCATCAAGGAGTGTCAAGTCGGTGGAGTAGTTTTGATGATAGATTTTGCAACGGCTGAACCCTCCAATTATTTTACTGTCTCGGGGTATTGATGCAGCCTTCAGTTCTTCGCTTGCATTGCTCCCATGCTGCCAACCAGGAATCTGAATTCCATTCAGTTTTGTATATAGTGGATGCAAGTAATTCGAGCATGAAGATTACTGATTACAGAATGACTAACCTGGCACCAGTGGTTCGGTTCGTATGCTAAGAACACAGCACCCAACATATGCAATGCTGGGATAAAGGCACAAAGGCTGCATATGCCAAAAAGATAGAACTGCCAACGTCCAGCTCCACCAACAGTTTCCAGGATGTTATCATAGGAAATTTCCTTCATTTCCAGGTGAAAATTGCTGCAAATCATTATTATTCAACCAGTACATATACGATGCATTTCTATTGAATTCCTTTAAAAATCAACTGACATGGTTTTGTAACCTCCCCTGAAACTATATCAAGGTACAGGAAATATACTCTGCTGATTTTAATGTTAGTAATTAATATAAAAATATTATTGCATCAAATGAACTCACATTTTTATGTTATCATCCAGACAATTATTAATTTCTCTTATTTCAACATGTATTCCAACAACAAATGAAAATGAAAATGGGTTTTTAGGATGTAGTAATCTTAATAAAGTTGAATATTCATTATTCAACATTAAAATGCTTTGGCACACCTCAATATCAATCATAATAATCTCTTGCTTCAAGTACATCTTAAATGTGACGTGATATTGCATAAATTTACTTCAGTTGAAACGGAATTCTCACGCTATGGCAGTTTTTCATTTTAAAATTGTAGGCCAATGCATCAATTAGAAAATTTGTTCATTTTAACATTATGGTCATCAAAGATATGGGAACATTACAAAATACCTGATAAAATAGACAAAGAAATCTGTGATATATAATATATTGTCAATTTTTTACTACAATTTGATTAGGAGCTAAGTCTTAATAAGTATTGAGCAATTAAGAGTATTGCTTTCAAACTGCAAATTAGAATTTGTAAGTAGTACTTTCATGCAGTTTCGACTAAAATCAACATGTCCAATAGATTTACAAAGGGCATGACAAAGTATACTGTACATGACTGTATTCATATTTATATTTGGTGTAATATCGCATTTAGCAGAAATTTGCATATACTCAACATGTTAACATGCAATGTTACAATACTAAATTAATCGCACATTTAAGCTTTCCTGTCAAATAATGCTACTTACTGCGTTCCCTTCGTAGAAATGTGCAGAAATAGTCTATCCACAGCAGGTTAATCTTAGAAGATGACTCTCCTCAAAGCGGAACCTCCTTGAATAACCTTCTTTCCAGCATTGTCTCTTATATAAAACTCGTGTCATCGCCATTATGGCGTCAAAATACAAACAAATCGTGACAACAATACAGAAATAAACCCTGAAGGAATATCAACAGCCTTGTCTTAATGTGTATAGTAGTCCTAGTACTTACTCCTTTCACTCTTTATCCGATATTTTCATTTTTCCCTGATGAAAACTATACGTGCTCCGAATCCACATTTTCTCCATTCCCACACATCAGTTCCGAAATTAAGAGTAATAAATTCGTTTGCTTTATACTTGAAACATTAATAAGGATAACCTTTGACCTACCCTACATCAGCTTCCATGTAATATGTGTCACAGAGGTCACAGAATAGTTGTATAGTACTGTGTCGCAACACAAAATGCAGAAATGTGACATTTCCCGTAATTCTAAATGCAGTGGAGACTTTTTTTTAACCCATTGGCACAATATTTTTTATTTCACATTGCAATACATTAGTACAGACGTGCATTTGCTCTAAAGTATACACAGGATGATGAATTAATTATAGTTGGGTTGAGAAAGAGAAAAAGATCTACACATTTTGAGCTCTGCAGGACAAGGTCAATTGTATGGAGAGTTGCGGTTGTGCTCGGCATATTGAGGCGTCTGACAGGTTAAAGAGGACCTACCATTCATCAGGTGCATGTTGGGACATCAGGATAATATAGGAAAATTTCAGGAATTAAAGTTATAATTCTCTTGATTACAACTAGAACAAAGGTGCATATTGAGAAATGTGTTTTTTAACACCGAGTTCTGTGATCTTCCACCATTTCAATTTTAAATTAGATTTGGAATGATTAAACTTTAATAGACATCAACTCAAATAATATAAATAAAACATATAAGGCCCAGAAAGATAAATGTCACATTTAAACGCAATTTAAAAACAACATTAAAAACTGTTTTCAATTTTAGTTGCGATTAAATTTACTTTTTGGACAATAATTTGAAAAAGTATTCTTAAAATTTAATCATTTGTTAATTCTAGGAAGTTTGTTAATTTTAGCCGCAATTTTGTATTGTCAAGTAAATGCGATAGAATTTGTCACAATGGAGCTATTATTATTATTCTAAGTACATATAGAAAATGCTGTAATTTATGAACTGATATAATTCAATTTTTCATTCGGATTTAAATTAATATATTTAAATTACAATTCTACTATCTCCCAATTTACACCATCGCTCAAATGTTACAATTTATGCATCGCAACTCACTGGATGTACGAAATTAGAACATCTCTAAATGGGGACAGATTTGATGCTACTTTTTTGACTCCTTTCCTTTCTTATCCTATTAATTGCGAATCCAAAAACCCGATTATTGGCAAATAAATAAATAAATGTTCAAAATCTACATATAAAATTCCTAATTAAACCATATGTACCTCCTTCTTTTCTTTCCCTTCCCCCTTCTTGCTCTCCTTCTTCTTATCTCCTACATTGTACATGCAGCAATTATTAAAATTAATTTCCAAACAAAATTCCCCAATTCTTAGCTCCAATAATTTGTTTCTGTACCTTTGTTCGGCATCTTCACAACTTTAACTGTTAAATTGCGCACAAATCTTGTGAAAACTTACACTTAAAGTCCCTCAAGATGAATTTCGCAACTAGTCCAAGGGCTTGCACAACACTCTATTTATACCTGGCACGAAAATACGCCGGTTTTCCTCGATCGTTACAGCAGTGATTCGGTTTTCTCCCATTCGGATCACACACAATTCATCAATAATATCCATTAAACTCTAACCAGCCAACTTCCTAACTTTCATTTTGCATTCTACAATAAGATAGTCTATTAACTGTCATAAAATTTCGTACGGGTGAGGGTGTTTTGAACGGTTTTTGTGTATAGTATTCTGAGTACTGTTTGCTGAGTAGATGGCGGAAGGAGAGAAAATAATGATGCTGTATCAATGCGCATAACGAGACCAGGAGGTGAAGCTCGATCGCAAGGGGTCGCTTTTCTACGTGCAAACAATTTGTTTATCATCTGGGCAGTCGTTCGATTCAGGCATGGGAAAAATAAATCAATTGTTTGCAGAGAGAGAGAAAGAGAGACATAAAAAGTGGAGATTATTTTCGACTAAATACAGTCAACATCATTGTTTAAACTCCTGTATTTTTATAAGGAAAATTATGTCTATTACGTATATGTAACACAAAACGTATCCCACTATATATGTTATCATCAAACCTTAGTGTCAGATATATTTTGCAATTCGATTTTAAAAAATTCAAGAATATAATTATAATAAATATCACACATGATATAGTACATAGAATACAGTACATAGAATACAGTACATATGGTATACATATAGTAGGTACAGTAATAGCCAACATATAATATGACTGAAATTGTGCAGGACATCGATTTGGAACGGTACAGAAACCGAAAACTGGGAAAAACCGAAAACCGGAAAAAATTTCCCACAGTAGAAAGAAATCGGAATGGATGGAATTAGCCTCGTAGCAAGGTCTTCCAAAAATTTAAAAATTACCAACCTAGAAATTGCGACGTAGCAACAGTTTTTAAATTGGTTGTATCATGTACCTTGTATTTTCCGTTTGTTTATATTTAACCCTTCCACCTTCCATTGGGGTGCCAAAAGTTTAAACGAACAGACATGTCAAAATATATTATTTTTGTAATAATAATAATATATAATACTAATGCTGGTTTTATTTATTGTTTGCTATCTAAAACTTGTAGATTACAGCTGTATAGCAACCGAAAAAATGCGTTATCACATGTGTATATGTATAATTGGAGTGACCAATTCTACAATTCCTGCATGGAAGATGCAATGTGATAAATGAAAAAGATTGGGTTTCTATTGACTCGTTAATCTGCAGAAAACATGAGCATTGTAATCATGCAGTCTTTAAACACTAACCTTATTTGAATTAAATGACAATTTTGCGTTTTATCAACAATTTTATATCTTGAATTTTCGACTGAAGTTCAATAAGTGAAGTAATATTTTCTAGGAAAGTAAAGATTGTAAACAACATTTTGAGATTATGAAACATATACGTAATGCTCAAATATTTGGTGCTGTCGTTGTACATGGAATCATCGCTATAAATAACACAGAGTTATTTGTAATAAAACAGAAATGCATATTGTGTATATTGTTCTATATTTTAGAGCTCTTTCGGTGATTTTCAGTTGCACAGATAAGTTAGGAAACTATGGAAACCATGTTTACTGATTTTAGTCACATGAGGTAACGGACCTATGGACATAACACCCCAGCCATTTTAAAATATGCACTAATATCTTGTTTTCAAAATCAGGCCATTCTTTTTCTGACTGTGTGACATATGATCATGATTTTAATAAATATAGTCCTCATCTCCAAAAATAACGAAACATGGAATTCAATTGTCAAACATTATCTCTATTTAGTGAGCACTGAATATTCTGCCTGTGACAAAGCACAAACTGCCAAGAACTTCTTGCACAAATGGAGCCACACACCATGACAACTTGCGAGAATTTGGCTATGTTGGCACTGGTGATGGTCTCCATGACGATGCACAACATGCTGTTTGCTATCATATTACACAGGCAAAACCTGCTTTCATCTTTAAACATGGTCTTTTCCAGTATTCTGGCATTGACTTTTAATTTTGGCTCTACAAATACCCAATACATATGATAGCAATGTTTATTTTGCTAATCGGTAATATTTCACCCTCAAAGTCATGGTCTACTCTATTTTATTTGTCAATTGACCCTTCAGTTCACAATATCAGGGGTCCAAAAACCGGTTTTAGGGGGGAAATCAGTTGCAGAGGTTTCTTATATACAATTTACTGAAAGCGAGGTAATTTGTATTGAAAATCTTATTCTGATAATGGGACCTTAGAACTTGTTGGCAATAGCCGAAGTTTGCCAATATCTGAGTTGATTATAAGCGAGGTATAATGTATTGCACTGCACAATATCCAACAGAGACCAATAAATTTGAATGATTTCTCAAATTTAGCCTGCACTGGTTTAAAAATCTCATAGCTTGTACTGGTCTATAAAACTCTACATTCGCATTTGGAAAAATGAAAGGTATTCCATGATGATGCATGACTTGGCAATCCCAAATGTCTGCATTCCTATATCATATCCACATGGGGGTGTACTACATGTTTTTTTACGCAATGTTACGTCTTTCTTCACTTCCTTTCGATATGATGTCATGTCAGTCTGAAACTACGTTATCAAACTATAAAAGTTTTTGGAGTGATAAGACGTCATTTTAAAATGAAAGTGTGACCACATAATTTCACATATCATATTACATAGTAATCATTTAATATAATATGCAATGTTTATCTAATTATTTAACTAAATGCAAAAGTTTTGTTTGGTATATACAACAATGTAGGTACTTGAGCATGCGTTCCATGAATCCTGAACCAAACTGATTAGATCTCAATGCTTTTTCTCAAATATTTGTTGGCTCCGCATTGGTTTAATTGACCTATAGATACAATGGTCTTTACACTGTTGTCATGTTCAGATAAATAATTTCAAGGGCCTATGTGTTTTTGCCAATAAAAAGCGGCTAATACTTTCCGGATGACCTTCATATGTGTGGTATACGGAAACTATTAGCAGCTTTTTATTTAAAAATGCAAATCTGTTGTAAAGCCAAATGTTAATTAACAAACGTTTAACATGCATTTCATACTAAATATTTAAAAATTTTGTTGCATTTTTGAAATGTTTCTTGGCTGTAGGAACAATTACTGCGATGCTAAGATCCTTTCATGTTGCCGCCAGCAAGTGTATTATACAATTTCACATGTAAGATCATTACTTTAAACAGTAGGTACTTTAACGTTCTCTAATTGAACATTTGACATTACAACAGCTTTGGGTTTTAAAACAAAAATCGGCTAATACTTTCCGGATAATTTAACCTAAGGAGATTCCAGGAACAAAATTAGGAGAAGTGATTCAGTACAGCTCATCAAGCTCATTGAGTGATTTTTGAGAGATATGAAATCAAGTATGAAATTTATAACAAAATTCGAGAATGAATTGCAACATCACGCCACTTGTAGATTTGTGCAAACATTGCGATAAGGTCATGAGATATATGTGGACCTATAAAAAGAGGAACCACCAACAGGATATCAGCATACGTTTGCAAAATCTGGTGCAGAATTAACCAGTATAGTACATCAATTTAAAATGGTCTCATCATTAACCGTGTTTGCTGTCGCTGTCCTAGCTACAGGTAACTAACTATATTTTTACTTATACATGATTTTCTAAAACTGAACTTTTTGCAGAAAGTAGGTATTACTCTATTGTTAATTGTAATGATTTAAATTACTTTCAAAATGAGGTAACAATTTATTTACGACAATGAATTTGAATTTAATATCATCCAGTTCCTGAATCACTGGATGATTCATTGGTTCACAAAGGGTCTTCTGTATATGAATAGCATTAGAAAGTGGTACTTTACTGGCGTTCAAACCTTCCTTTGTGGGTTTCAAAGCCCTTTGCAAGTTACGATATCAAAACCCCTTTTATGAGTTTAGAAAGCTCTAAAAGTGGAGAATTCAAAAGTATTTTCCAGTTCTATATATACCCAATCGAAGTGCACTATACTCTATGCATATGTTGCCATGCCTCAAATATTAATAATATATCTTACTTATGTTTTAATTTTAACATTTTTTCCAGTAGGATCATCATATGCGGAATACTCGGTGAGGGCTGAATGGGGAGATTATCCTTACCTGGTATGGAAACTATTCCATATCGCATGTTTATTATGTAGCTTAACAATAATGATACTATTTACTGCTATAATTTATTATTTGCAAAGGTTACATTTTATAACAACGAAAAAATGTGTGCAGGCAGTATAATCAGCGACAATTGGATCCTTACATCGTCTTCGTGCATCATATCGTAATAACATTGCATTCAAGCAATAGTACTAATGTGTTCTGATCTAAATTCACATGTAATTATACATTCCTTTGTAATTACAGCCCTTCAAACAGTATAGATATTTATGCTGGGAGAGTGAACGACTATACGAATCACGCACCAAATGTTCAAATTTCGGTCACAAAAGTGCAATTGTTTTCACATGAAAAATTCAACCCGTAAGTATGACACAATATATATTGAGCACGTTTATTTTGCTTGTAATTAATATTCTGATGTTATTATTAAGAACAACTTATGAGAACAACATCGGCCTGATAAAATTTCAGCAGGAACTTAAGTTTGGCAGATATTTAAACACAATATCAATTGGCAACATGAATAATCCAACAGATGGAACTGTTGTTGGCTGGGGAAATTGGGATGAAGATTTCGATGGTCATGCTGGTATTAAATATAGTCCTGCAACGTTTGTTGACAGTACAGCTTGCAAAACACATTTGGATAAATACAACTGCTTCCTTCATGAAAACATCGAAAGTTATAAGAAAAGCACAAACAACGTTTACTGCACAATTCCAAACGTCCCAATTGGCCATGTAATCCAAACAGCAAATGTTGGTAAATATATATTTATGGAATCACATTTTTAAATTATTTTTACTTAATCAGATGGGATACACAAACTTGGAAGGTGGACCAGTGATTATGAGACATTCCGAAGACATGACCATGCAAATTGGAGTTTTATCGTGGGCATCTGAACTTGGTGTGGAAGAATCAGGATCATGCACAAACGATTCAGCAATTGTGGTTTACACAGACGTTTCTAAGTACATAAGTTGGATTAATGATGTGAAGTCCAGGAACACTGCCAGTTACAGTGGACTGTCCTTTGCACTTATTGCGCTTAGTATAGTAGCATCATCGCTCTTCTAATATAAACCACTACATTATATTGTATAATTGTGGCCAAAAGTATTGCCGCTTATCGTGTACTGCAGGATAGCAAAATGCGACAATACTTTTGGCCAGAGTTGTACTTATCGTTCCGCATGTTTCGTTTCATAAAAAATGTCATTTTATTATCAGCTGTATACTACCATGGAGGTTAAATAATTAAATTATTTGTTCAAACTAGTCTGCATGGTTCACGTGATAACTCTTATGACAACATTGTTGTAAGTGGTTCATAAAACTCACACTACACCAAATCATTCCTACCTATACCAAGAGATGAAAAATACTATATGGGTTAAAAATATTTACAAAACGTTTTAAATTCGCAGTAAATTAAAGATAAGATCAAGATAATACGTAGTCTATATCTGGAAAGTATTAGCCGCTTTTTATATTAAAAATCCAAAACTGTTGTAATGTATTGGTCAAATGTTAAAAAACATTATGTTTAATATGCATATTAAAGTATTGTTTAAAATTATTACCTTACATGTGACATAGTTTCGTGAACCGTAGGGCCAAGAAACAATTTCACATGTAAGATCATACTTGATTTCACATTACAATTCAGCTTCGTAATACTTTCCGGATTATTTAGCCTAGGTACGTACTTAGATTCTAGGAACAAAATAAGGAGAAGTGATTTTTAAGAGATATGAAATTTATAACAAAATTCGCGAATGAATTGCAACATCAGGCACACCTGTATATTTGTGCAAACATTATGATAAGTTATGAGATATATTTGCAAATATATCTCATAACTTATCATAATCTGCTGATCTATCCTGTTGGTGGAACCACCAACAGGATAGATCAGCAGACGTTTGTGAAATTTGGAGCAGCTTTTGACCAAGGGTTTGACCAGAAGTACATCAATATAAAATGGTCTCAGCATTAACCATTTTTGCTGTCGCTGTTCTAGCTATAGGTAACTATTTTTTATTCACATCATTTTCTAAAACTAAATTTTATTTTTTGCAGAAAGTATTGTTATAATGTAAATGATTCCAGTTACTTTCAATTGGGGCAATTAGTTTATTTATATCGAATTTTAATTAACCAAAACCTACATATAGGTATATTACTAAAATTACAATTAAACAATCTAATCTCATTCAAGTCATGAATAACTGGACAGTTCATAAAGGACCTTCTACATACATCTAAAATAATCAGGGCTGAAGTTGTAGGATTTGTATAAGGTCCTTTATTGTACATTCAATCTTATACTGATCTTATTTATGTTATTATCTTAACATTTTGTACTTCTATTCCAGCAGGATCATCATACGCGTACGAATTCTCGTCCAGGACCGAATGGGGAGATTATCCTTACCTGGTATGGAAACTATTCCTATAGTAACAATAATGATAATATTTACTGCTAATTTATTATTTGCAAAGGTTACATTTGATGTTAACAACGGAAAATCATGTGCAGGCAGTATAATCAGCGACAAATGGATCCTCACATCTTCTTCATGCATAATATCGTAAATAACACTGCAGTCAAGCAATATAGTGCTGCATGTGTACACAGGTCCCCATGAAACTATACATTTGTTTGTTATTACCAGACCTGACACTGAATCTACTGATAAGTCTTACTACTATATTAACGCTGGGAGAGTGAATGACTACACAAATTACGCACCACATGTTCATATTCCGATCACAAAAGAGCAATTGTTTTCGCATGAAAAATTCAACCCGTAAGTATGACACAATATGTATTGAGCAGAACATATATTTTGGTAGTAATTAACATTCTTATATTATTATTATTAAGAACAACCTACGAGAACAACATCGGTCTGATAAAACTTCGAGAGGGATTGAACTTTAGCAGATATTTAAACACAATATCAATTGGCGACATGGGTATGCCAATAACAGATGGAATTGTTGTTGGTTGGGGCGATTGGGATGGAGATTTCAATGAGCATGCTGGTATTAAATACAGTACTGTAAAGATTTCAGCGAATGAAACTTGCAAATCACATTTGGAGAAATACAACTGCGCCATTCATGAGCATATCGAAATCTATAGGAAGAGCACAAACAACGTTTATTGCACAACTCGAAACGACTCAATTGGCCATGTAATCCAAACAGCAAATATTAGTAAAGATTTATAGGATCACATTTTTTAAGTATTTTTGTTTAATCAGATGGGGTACACACGCTTGGACGGTGGACCAGTGATTATGAGACATTCCGATGGCATGGCCATGCAAATTGGAGTTTTATCGTGGGCATCTGAACTTGGTGTGGAGGATGGACCAGGATCATGCACAAACGATTCAGCAATTGTGGTTTACACAGACGTTTCTAAGTACATAAGTTGGATTAATGATGTGAAGTCCAGGAACACTGCAAGTTACAGTGGATTGTCCTTTGCACTCATTGCGCTTAGTATAGTTGCATCATCGCTCTTCTAATTTAAATCACCACATTATATTGTACTTATCGTTCCGCATGTTTCATTTCATTAAAAATGTCATTTTATTATCAGTTGTACTCCCAAGGAGATTACTCATTGGTTGTTCAAACTAGTCTGGTGCACGCGATAACTCTTATGACAAACTTGGTGCAAGTGCTTCCTAAAACTGACACTATACATATAGTACTTTTTTGGGAACTAACATGCACTAAAACTGTTCAAAGGAAATGCAAAATTAAAATTATGAAATCTTCCAAAATGTTTGAACTCTTTCAGGCCAAAACTACAATGCAAAAATATTCCAAAACTTTAGAGGAAAATACTGGGAAAGGTTTTCTGTCGTGCTATCACCTTGATTGCGATTTGAATTTAAAAAATACACTGTCGGCTCACATATGTGATTGGATTGGGATGTCTAGATTATCTACAATTGAAGTTTAAATACCATATAGGCTCAAGTTATTGAAACAACATGTACAAATAAGGAAACATTTTAGTTACTGTGAATTAGAATATAACAAAGGCAAGATCATTAACAATTCAAAGCACAAAGTCTCATTCCGCTATATGTGAATAATTTTCCAGTTCAAAATATCATGATATTTGCAAATATCATATAGAGCAATATGCTTTTAAGGGGCTAACACTTCACGTCACTTTAGTGTGATTGTATAATAACATTTACAATAAGTTTCAAACGGAAATTACGCACATGCTTTATCACATTTTTACCTAATTAGAGTAAGAACCGATGAATGAGTGGAACGAACCATCGAGTTTCAAAAGTGTCATGCTTAATTGGTATGTTGTTCCAAGCAAATTAAGATTGAAGAGCAACACAGAAATGAATAAATGAAATTACGCAAAGTGCCAAAAATTATACATTTTCCAGGATTATATCACAAGTTTCTCGGAACGCGTTTCGCCTAACCGCCGATAGGTGGCGAGCGCGTTTGTCGCCCGAAATGTTGAGGCTGTTGATGCCAATAGCCAATCAGCTATAAGGGGGGAGTGGACGCAACCGTGAGATTTCCATTCCGGAACGAAAACGGTCAGCACACGACGTCATCAGATGACGTGTCAACAGCCTCGCGAGGGACGCATTGATAGCAGCGCCACCACACGGATTTCTCCGGGAACCTTGCCGAGAAACTTGTGAATATTTCCAGGATTTCAAGGACAATAACAAATTCCAGTATAATTCCAGTATTTCCAGTATCAGTATATCCACCCTGCTAATATATGCCATAAAAGAAGCAACCGTGCACCTGTGTGCACGGTTTATAACAATCTTTTTGAAGTTTGGTACACATTATCTCAAAAAGGTTGTCCATATCTGCATGCATGAGATTTGGTATATAGGAGTTAAATGTTCTGCCAAATGACAAACGGTTTTTAGATCAAAATAAAATCAACTATACACCTGGCTACCAATTGAAATCTGGGAGCGATTAAAGCTTTGAGGGTTTTGAGAACAAACTTAATGGTCTTTGTTTAATAGTACATATATTATAGGACAGTTATTCTTATATGTTATAGTTGGGCCTGTACCTTGGCCAGGAGCTATTGTTTACTGACATTCTGTATTATAAGAGACAGTATGTTCCAATTGGATGGCCTCCTTAAGGCCCGGATAAATGTTGATATCTATAATACGATGTCATTTCGATAATACTGACTATAATAAATTGTTCTAATTAATTGGTCCAGTATACAGTCTAGACTATTAATTCATATGCTTAGATTCTGATGTAGCTAGCTGCTTGATGTTGCAGTGATGCTGTGTCATCAAGCATAATTACTGCTACATCAAAGTGTAGTATATATCTGTTGCAAATGCAGGTGCAATTTCAACAAGCAAAGAGAATCATTTGAGAACAAAGACACCTCTTATGTGTCAAAAGAAGCAATTACAAAATGTTGAAGATCTGTGTAAATGACCTAATGGTTTAAATATATGTATACGTAACTATTGAAATTCTCAACATACATATTCTATTATATACCTTGGTAGCTGTACTATAAATAATACTGCTCATGACATCATAATTTCACTTTCAGTTCTGAATCAAGCTACACAGTTTTATCAGTTTCAGTTATCTTCACAAACACTCCTTCATCACTATTTACCTTTAGGTGCTAATAAACAGCTCGCATCATTGGGACTTTGCAACAAGATTATCGAACTAATTCAAATAGCAAATAAAATTCCGAGAACATTCAATGCAGGAAATGTTGCAAAAAACACATGAAAACAACATGCTTGTATATTCTACACAAAATACAATGTTAAAAAGTTAATAAAAAATTTTAAAAATTCTTAATAAAGATTTCTTGGAATTTTATTGCAACAAAATTAAAACAACAAATATTTCGACTTCTGGCTAATTTTACTTGCTGAATCGCAAGTTAAAATAGAAATTATTGTACTTAAAATTCTTATTGTACACTTGTTTTTTCTGTCTAATAAATTTCGAAAATGCACCAAAGGTGACCAGATAAATAATATCTACTATACGGTCGTTGCATTGCATATACGTATACAATATTGTCGTATATCAATGGAATTTCTTAAACTTCATTAAAAACGTGTATCAACGTAAAAACTCATTTCAGATTATATTACAACCAAGCCCTCGATAACATGTGACTGTCATTATTATATTCTAACAGTATATCAATACATGTTTCAATAAATTATTTCCTGAACTTTATAATAGCAGCACAATTTTGTATAGTAAAATGTTATAAAACAATAAGATGATTTTTCGCCCATGCAGTCCATGGAATAATACTAACTTGTATAAGAAATAATATATTATTTGAAAAATTTAATCAGATCACAATGCACTAGAAGTGTTATTTGAAGTATGTTGACTGTTTAAATAACTGCACCTGTGTAATAATAAACACACAGATAAGCTATTTAGCTCTGCTTAACTTTGAAAAAACATATGAAGAAATATTAGTATACTGATGTGCAAGACGACCTCAACATGGTTTCTGCTATATTTGTGGCTGCAATTCTCCTAACTTTGGGTAATTCTTTCGCAATTTGTTCCTATACGGGTTTTCTGTATTATACATAGGTTAATGTTAAATTAATTATTGAAATCGAGTATGCAGTTATAACTTATTTAAGAGTTAATTACAATTAATGTCCAATTTTGACTTACATGTATTATATTTTAGTATAAATAGCATAAAATATTACTATAGAATAAATAAATTAAGATTAAATCAGATTTCGAACTTTCTAATCTGTGAAGTTGATTTGTATACTGTTTAAAATTTCTAGGAAATTTATGCACATCATCAGATGTGAAAGCACTTTCACAAAATGCTGAGCCAGGAGTGTTCCCTTTCTTGGTATCAACACTGGTATTCTTCTAAGAAATATAAACAATTCCTTTCTAAAATGTTATGTTCATTGTTTATGAAGGTGACATTTGACGTAAGAAATTTTAAATTGCCATGTGCAGGAAGCATTATAAGTGACAGATGGATTCTGACATCAGCGTCCTGCATCATCAAGTATAATAAAATAATTAAGAATCAATAAATTAGCATTAATTAAATTCAATTTTCCCTAATAATATCCAGACCAAGGTTTGCATACTTCAACTTCGTAGTAGCTGGAAGGACGAATGACTATGCTAATCAAGTATTTTCTGATAAAATCCGAGTCAATGATACTCGGCTGTTCACTCATGAGAAATTTCACCCGTAAGTAAATCAACAAATTAAATGTTAAATATGCATATGAAAGGGTAAAATGGCAGAAGACCAACATATGGCACCAGTGTAATTTACTTAGTGAGATATTTTAAGGTGCAACATATTTTGAACTTCTGCCATATTGACTTTTGTCACATTTATTATTTCAAAATGATGACATTACATGACTCCATGTTTTCACTTTACAGGATAACATTTGAAAATGACATTGGTCTAATCTTATTGCCTCACAGCTATAAATTTAACAAATATTTAAACCCAGTCAAAATAATCCAGGAGGTATATTCTCCTCCAAATACTGCACAATTTTATGTTATCGGCTGGGGTGACTTGGGCCTAGGTAAACTTTCTTATAACGGCATCAAATTCAGCACAGTGCCTGTTCGTGACAATTCAGCATGCAAAACACACATCAGTCAATACAACTGCCCTACTTACAGTTATTTCGACAAAAAGACCAACACTATCCTGTGTTCGGTTTCACTGTCAGCAATGGGCACCGGTTTGGTAATTATTAACAACCAATATTTTTGGCCACCTAATATACAGTAGGCCTACAACATTTTAATTTGGCATTCGTATGCTTTTATAATTTGCAGAGTGGATTTACCAATGTATTTGGGGGACCTTTGGTGTCCAGAAATTATGATGGTAGCCTAATACAAGTAGGAATCACTTCCTGGGCCTCAACACTTGGCAGTTCTACTGTGTCATCACAAACATGTACTAACCAAACTGCAATTGTGGCCTACACTGATCTTGTTCTTTATTCCGAGTGGATTCAAATAATTACTACTGGGAATAGTGCAAATTACAGTGCATTGTCATTGGTGCTTTTGATTTGCAGCATATTTGCATCCATGTCCTTTTAACTTATCACTTCCATGATTTGCATATATGCTATAATCATTATAGATTATAATTTTAATGATGTGAATGAATATGTAAAACAATCGACATTATAAGTTAATAGGCTATACCTTGCTGGACATACATATTAAACATTCAATTTGCATATCACCTTTTTGTGTTGTTTTTCCATAGAAGCATTTTGACAGCAACCTTGTGTTAAAATATTACATGGGGTTTGAATTACGTAAGGTTAGAGTTTAGCCAATTAATTAGTCTGCATTTATATATACCTACATAGTAACAACTTAAAACCATAAGCAAAATCACAAGGTTAAGGAAGAAGCCAGTAATCAGCCACTTTGAGAAGATGCAGACTTGGACAGTCATATTTGCCACTCTTCTTACCATAGGTAGGTAACTAATTATACGTTTTTATCATTAATATAATTATTATTATGAAATACTAATATGGTGAATTTTTCTGTTCAAACAATAAAAACGCGATTCTAATTACCGTATAAACAGGAAATGGACATTAATTAAACCATAACCATTAAACATTTAGCAAAATAAAATTAAAAATAAGCAGCAAAAAATAATAAATAGGAGAAAATAAGGCATTAATAAATTAATAATAATAGAAATTTTTTCAGGAGAGATTTGTGGAACATTAGGAGCATCAGAACAATGGGAAATTCCAGATTGGGGCGATATCCCATTTTTGGTATGATATGAAGAATTAAAGAAATTAAACTTACAAGATATAAATAATCATTGCATTTATTTTAATGCTTAGGTTTCATTTGATGTCAGAGGATTAAATATGGAGTGCTTAGGAACGATTATAAAACAAAGATGGATTTTGACTTCTGCATCTTGCATTATCGAGTAAAAACATGTCAATAATATATGCAATACTGTAGAGCAAAGATGTTAAACGTGAACTAATACATTTTTGCTTTGCATTATGTGAAGCCCAAAAGATGTAAACAAAGAAATCTCAATCACAGCTGGAAGAGTTAACAACTATACAAATTATGCTTCAATTATGGTAACAAAAGTCAATGTGACTGGACTTTTCTCACATGAGAAATTCAACCCGTAAGTAATATTCACTTTTCCACAATGATTCCAAACTAATAAACTGGCACAGGATTAAATTTTGTTTTACTTAACTATTACACAGGGTGTAAATGTAATGGTGTTACAAACTTGTGATTGCTTCCCTGCAATACACCAAATTGCCAACTTACAGGGGCAGCATTCGACACTGCCAGTCTGTAGAAAAGAACCTGTACATTTCCGGACATGGGTTCATTGGCAATTCTGCATCTACTCTTAACCCTGTACATACCCTGAAAGTTTGTAACACCATTACATTTACACTCTGTATAGTGTATAAATATGAAAATTGAGATTTAGACAAACGATATTCCATAAATAACATGGAAAAATTATAGAAATTATTCAGGAAATTTCTCTTCAATCCATTAAACCTATTTTGATATTGCTTTATACAATATTACACGTGTGCTTATATTAGCAGGCTTACTAATTACTGTTTTCTGTATATGCAGGACAACATTCGAGAATGATATTGGACTGATTAAACTGAACGAAGATTTGAAATTCAATAAATTCTTAGATCTAGTCCCACTTTTTGAAGGTGGCAAAATTCAAAATTCTAGCTATTATGCAGTTGGCTGGGGTGATTTGGGTAAAGACTTTCTGGGATACACTGGAATCAAGTACAGCAAAGTCACTGTCTCTGACAGTAAGACTTGCAAATCATATCTTGCAAATTACAATTGTCCTAAAGACGGTTTTTATGACAAAAAGAAGGAAAACATTTTGTGTTCTATAAATGATGATCACCCAATCATCATGGTAAGTAATGATCGACATTTAATTATTAATTATACAGTGGAAACCGTTTATTGTCAACTCGTCTATTCTCCCAATTAAAAGTAATTACAATGCACTTTTACTCTCTTATAAGATATACAATTTTCTGAGCATATAATACAGGGTGAGGCAAAAGTCATTTGTAAAGTCGTATAGAGAATGCTCTATATATTCAATGTAAAATATAGGATTTCAGAAAATTTGTAAAATCAACTCTTGAATGACTGCAGCACTTAAATGTCCTCGAGTTTATGCCGGACAGACAAGGTCGTGCATTCATTGCTTAGTGCAAGGCTGTTTGTCTTTTGTATATGCTGTGTAGGTATAATATGTATATGATGTATCAGATGTCCAGTGTCTGCTGGAGCCAAATCCCGTAAACTAATATCTTACATCAGGCCATATTTGGTAAATCTGGCAAACCATGCAAAGTCCAGTTTGTGTCATATCTTATTCAAATACTAGATGTTTCCCTTTATTAAACATTACATGCATGATGTATTTCAGTTCCCATTTCATAGATCCTGATAACTTAGGATTGGATGCAACTGAATTTGGCCCACGACATCAGATCTGATATTGCAGGTGATAAAATATTTGGAAAATGAAATTAATTGTGAGCAGAATTGGTCAGAAATGACCGGGCTCAGCCAGAACTGTGCATACATGCCTGGAACTGAGCAGAGCTGATGGAATGAGCACTGCCAGCCAGATCTATAGGTAGGTCTTGCAGAAAATTCAGCTACCTCAAAATTTTATCTGAAAGGATATAGATTCAATTGTAGGATATATGAGTCAGATTTACTTTTTCTGTCAAGGGACAGTTAACCGTTTCCACTCTATCCTATTCTTTATTATGTAATAATGTATTCCTATTCCTTCTCAATTTTATTATATAGCAAGGATACAGCAAGTTATTTGGAGGCCCTCTGCTGGGAAAAAATCGTCATGGACGTTATACTCAAACAGGAATAATTTCTTGGACATCTTTGTTAGGACACTATTCTGACACTAAAGAACACTGCTCAATTAACTCATCCGTTCTGGTTTATACAGACGTTTCTTTATATTCGTCTTGGATTAATGACATAATCAAGTTTGATGGCAATTTCCAAACGTATGGGATTATGGAATAGTAATTCATGAGAACAAGTGTATTTGATTTCATATAGAATTATACAATTGCAGATTTATATCTTGTATTTTATATACTTGCATATCATATAATCAATAAAACTAATGACAATCAAACAACACGCACATCCAGTGTTCTGCTCAACTTCCTGCAATGTGTATAGCCTGGGACGCCATGTATCAGTTTACCTATAATATAAAGCTAGGAACTCGTACACCAGTTGGGTACTAATATCCAACCTTTACAAATAGGGTAAAAGTAGTACAACACCACTTTGACTGTTGCGACTGTATTATATAGTGTCTTCACCATTTATACTCTGTTACAGGGTTATGAGGGTCGACGCCCCTTATTTCCCGTTCTCTGGGATCAGAACATTCACCACAATTATGCTGACAGTACTTGTCCTAAAAAGTCGTTTGTTCTGGCTTATACTTTGCATTCTTACCCCACTGTCTCTCCAAAACTCAATGTCTTCGTTCTGTGGCACAAAACCATTATACAAGATAATAATAAAGTGCTGTTGCACTCGAACAACATTCCAATGTTGTCATATTTTCTCCAATTTGCTGACAGACAACAAGTGTAAAGTGTAATCTATGTTACCACCTCTGTTTACTACGTTTATTGTGGCTGTTGGCGAGGGGGTACAAGGTTCATGGAAGGTAATGCTACAGGGCAATTACAAGGTGTAATTGCATCACAATGTACAACTAGAAGATATACTGTAATCGAAGGGAGATAAGTTATTAAGCAACATGCAATTCGTACGGATAAAATAGTTTCTGTCCCAATGAGTTCCAAGTCCTTTCTTGTTTCTGATCAGATCCCATATTAAACGTATCAACCATGCATGTTGGTATTGATGTAAAAACGAATTATTGTATACAGGGTGTTAATGAATAAATATTACAAACTCGTAGGAGTTGTAGAAGGGCTAAGGTAGATGAAATATTTGTAATCAACTCATGTCTGGAAATGTCACTTAACCGCACTAAGGGGAACCGAAGCGCAAGAAGCGCCCCCTGAGGGAGGCTGCCCTGCGCTTTACTGGGAAGTTTACCGTTTGAGTTATTCAACCGACGACCTGAACTTTGTGTTCGGCATAATTGTGGATGTTTGGCTAGTCTCCAGAAATGACCTTGGCTATTTCACAATTCTTGGACCCTAACACAGTGCATGGCGCCTCGTGAAATAACACTGCACTTGTACTTAAGGTCGGGAATTAGAGGCGGGGTTGGTTGGATGCAGGGCAGCCTGGTCCCATTGTACCTGATAACACCCTGAGGATGGCTGACTACACATACGCTGAATATGCTGAAATGATTTACATTTACGGCGAAGAGCAGGGTAATGGGAGGGATGCCAGTCGACTCTATCAAGAACGATATCCAAATCACGCACCTCCCGCGCGCACAGCCTTTACTAGTGTTTCAAAACAGCTCAGGGAAACTGGCACCCTTGCTGGCAACAGGATGAACTGTGGTACTTCAAGGAATCACCGTACTCCTGAATTTGATGAGGTACATCACCGCATTGCACAGAACCCTTCAACAAGCACCAGAGCCATCGCACATGACATGGGTGTAAAATATGTGTGTGCATGGCAGGTTTCACATGAACAACACAGTTCCAACCCCTCCACCATTGCAGTGCAAGATTTGGGCGCGGTTGATTTTCATCACGAGTTAACTTCTCTGCATGGTTTGTGGACCGTTGCCGGGAAGAGCCGAAGTTCCACATAAGATTATGTTCACTGATTAGGCTACATTCACTAGGGAAGGTGTCTACAATGTTCATAACAAGCATGTGTGGATCAAGAAAATCCTCATAACATGGCCTCTCGCAGCTACCAGCAACGATTCACTGTGAACATATAGGAAGGCATAGTTGCTGGACGCTGGAATGGGCCATATCTTCTGGAACCACATTCACTGCTCCCGTGTACTTGATCTTCCTGCGTGAAACTCTTCCACAGTAGCTGGATGATGTTCCATTGGGCATTCGTTGAGCCATGTGGCTTTAACCTGATGGTGCACCAGCACACTTTGCCCGTACTATCCATGCCTACCTCAACCAAAACTTTGGAGCCAGATGGACAGGCCGAGGTGGTCAAGTGGCGTGGCCTCCAGGATCACCAGATTTGAATCCAGTGGTTTCTTTCTGTGGGGCCGCATGAAGGTCTTGTATACAAGACACCTGTCAACTAAGAGGATCGTGTGGCTCGGATACATGCAGCAGCAGTACTGATCCACAACACAAGAGGAATTGTGAACAGAGTGTATAATAACATGCTTAGCAGATGCCATGCATGCAATGTCGTTGGTGGGCGCAAATTTGAACAACTACGGTAGTTTTCATGCCTATTAACAACTGCATGGGTAACAATAAAATTCAAAGGAATTGCCTTTGAAACATAAATTATGTACTTTTCCGTTTTTCTTCTGGTAATATGAACAAATGCCAGCTCAAAGGATACCTAGTGCATAACTCAAACGGTAGGCTTCCCAGTAAAGCGCAGGGCAGCTTAGGGAGGATTCTTGCGCTTCGGGCAAGGTTAGATGACATTTCCGGACATGGGTTGATTAGCAATATTTCATCTACCATAGCCCTTCTACAACTCCTAGAAAGCACGACATTGGAAGGTGGTTGAGTGTATAAAGTACAGCTCTTTGATAATAAAACAGATAAGATATACATCTCTATTTAATGAAGAAATATCATATGAAGACATATTCTATACTGGTGAGCAGTGGCAACTTCAACATGAAGGTTCCAGCTATATTTGTGGCTGCTATTCTCCTTACTTTCGGTAATTCTTTTACAGTTTAAGTATGTAATAATGTAAAGGTGAATGTTAATGGTGAGTATATAGATCTATTCCACTTAGTCGAAAGTAAAATTCAAGTATATAAGGATTTATAATATATATATATATTGCCTGTTTGGGAATAACTATATATATGAAAGTAATGATTCTGGATTGTTGGCTTTCTTGATAGAGGGCATTTGTTGATGATGTTACATATGTCACCTGCAGACACCCTATCTATCAAATTCATTCAAATCCTTAAAAATGATGAAAAACTATATTCTGAACCTTTTTTCTAAAACATATTTGAAATCAGTCAACAGAGCAACAGTGAAAGTAAGTTTTGAGTTGTCCCTTGAAAAGTTATCTGCATTACCAAGAGGCATTACCCAACTATGAAGGAGATGCAGTGAAGCATTTTACAATCAAGGGAACCCTTTACAACACTTTTTGAATTAACACCATCCCCTATCTTTAAAGATGGCGGAGTTCTTTCGATGACATTGATAGGGTTCTTCAAGGTCACATTTAAAGTCATCAATAGACGTCTTCTGGTGAAAAAGTCACTTTTGCACATAGTCTAAATTCAGCCAGAATTATTATTTTCATAGTTATTCCCAAACCAGCAATACATATGTTCCACCCTGTATAATGAAAAAAATAGATGATTGAAGACAAGATCTTACAAATCGAAATAGGTCATTAGCCCTGCAATAAACCACAATAGTTGTTGTATTATCATTGCCTTATAATAAATATGTAAAATATCAAAATGAAAACAATGCTTTTGCCATGCATAGCATTGGCCATAAAATCTGAATTACATATTATTATGCTTCCTCATTGCCGAATAAAGAAATGCATGAAAAGCACCTTCAGCTTGTTATAAAGAAAGCAACAATACTATGTACTGTTTTACATTTCTAGGAAACTTGTGCACCTCATCCGATGTGAAAGCAATTATTCAAAACGCTGAGCCGGGAGCGTTTCCTTTCTTGGTATCAACCCCAGTATTCTTCTTAAAAATATCAACAATTCATTACTAAGATTTTATGTTCACTGTTTATCAAGGTGACATTTGACGTAAGACATCTTAATATGCCATGTGCAGGAAGCATTTTAGGTGACAGATGGATTCTGACATCTGCATCTTGCATCATCGAGTAAAAAATCAAACTCTCATAAAATTACAATGCAGCGCAATTCTTAGAAGATAATTATTATTTCTTATACAATTTCCAGCCCTAAATTCAAATACTTCAGCTTCGTTTCAGCTGGAAGGGTGAATGATTATGCGAATGAAGCATTTGCTGTTAATATCCGAGTCAATGATACTCGGTTGTATACACATGAAAAATTCAACCCGTAAGTAAATCAAAAAGTATGTGACAGGGCAAAATGGCCGAACACCAGTATTATTTCAATTTTCTGAACACATGTTATATAATATTTATCATCAGGAGCAATTTCAAATAATTTCATATAGGTACAGTATGTAACTGAAGCAAACGATATTTGTGCACTTCTGCCATACTACTGTCTTTTTGCAACAGCTGTAATACATTTAAGTTATACTGCCATATTACATTACTTTTGTTTTCAATTTACAGGATAACATTTGAAAATGACATCGGTCTAATCTTGTTGCCTCAGAGATATACATTTAACAAATACTTGCAACCAATCAGTATAATTCAGAAGGGAGATTATCTTCCAAGTGCTGCGGAGTATAATATCATTGGCTGGGGTAACTTGGGCCTAGGGGACCTCAACTATACCGGCATCAAATACAGCCCAGTGCTTGTTCATGATAACTCAGTATGCAATACGCATCTCGGTCAATATAATTGCCCGACTTACAGCACTTTTGATAAGAAGTCCAGCACTATACTGTGTTCGTTGACACAGCCAGCAGTGGACTCCAGTTTGGTAATTATCATACAATAAATAACTTACACTTGCTCACCTATAATATTTACCAGCAGCACAAACACGCATCCAATATAGTATTACATTGTATGTCTAGACACGAACTGACTCTATAAACAGAAATAATTTAATTTTTGCTGTGAATAACAGTTTGGTCAACAGTAAATCAATAGGAATAGTCTTGGTATTTGGGAGCAAAAATATAATGAGATTATAAGAAAATTAATTCCATGTATAAATATTCATTTACGAGTGCTTTTATAATTTGCAGAGTGGATTTACACATATATTTGGGGGACCTTTGGTGTCCAGAAATATTGACGGCAGCCTAACACAAGTTGGAATCACTTCCTGGGCCTCAACAATTGGCATTTCTGCTTCAGCAGATGCACCATGTGATAAACAATCTTCAGTTATTGCCTACACTGATCTTGCTCCATATTCCGATTGGATTAAAGACATGATAATTATTGGGAATAGCGCCAATTACAGTGCACTGTCTTTGGTGCTTCTCATTTGCAGCATATTTGCATCCATGTCCTTTTAATTTAGCGCTTCTATAATTATTTGTCATAAGAATATTACAGATTATAGCTTCAATGATTTGAATGAACAATGTAGACAATTGTTATTAGCTCTGAAATAATAATAAAAAACAATATGCAAATCATTTTGTGTTGTTTTTCCTTAGAAACAGTATGACAGCAAATTTGTTGTAAAAATAACACAAGGTTGAGTAAGGTTATCTTTCTAGCCAATCACAGTCGTCCAGCCGACTTATCCTGTTTGGTATTTAGCAACTTAAAACATGAGCACCTTCACAAGGTTAAGGAAAAAGCCAGTATACTACACTTTGAACAAGATGCACAGTTGGACAGCCATCTTTGCTACTCTTCTTACCATAGGTAATTATTATTAATTAGTATAATATAGTATTCATGTGGTGAACTTTCTTTGCAACAAAATATCGTATTCACAACGCTTGTGTGGGGTAATCATTAAATCATTGATTAAATCTTGGAGATTACACTTGAAACTTGAAAACAGTTTCAGAATTTTATGATGCAATATAGGTATTGTAAATGTGCTGCAATAAATTAAAGCTCTATTTATATACCTGGGAACCACCAAGCTTTTTCAAATTAGTTAGACACTTTTTTTAATTCAAACCCAAAATATCCGAGGTCTATGTCAAATTTAGGGAAATATGATATCACCTCACATTTCTAATCACAGACACACTACAGCCATCAAGTAACACTGTTTTTAACCATACGTTTGATATAAACGTTTAAATAAAACATTTATTAAATTGATAATAATAATGATCTTATATCTTCCCAGGAGAGATTTGTGGAGCATCAGGAGCATCAGAAAAATGGGAAAGGGCAGAGTGGGGAGATATCCCATTTTTGGTATAGTGAAGAATTAAACAAAGTAAATTTAATAGACCTGTATTAAATAATTATTGATTGTATTTTCATGCTTATAGGTTTCATATGATGTCAGAGGATTTAACATGGAGTGCTTAGGAACCATTATAAATGAAAGATGGATTTTGACTACTGCATCTTGCATCATTAAGTAAAATCGCAATAATATACAATACTGTACAACACAGATGTTAAATGTGGAGTAACATTTTTGTTTTTATTTAAAGCCCAAAAGATGTAAACAAAGAAATATCAATTAGAGCTGGAAGAGTTAACAACTATACAAATTTTGCGTCAAACGTGGTAACAAAAGTCAACATTACTGGACTTTTCTCACATGAAAAATTCAACCCGTAAGTTTCCAAAATACATATTAAACTTTCAATATTTTCAAAATAAGTTTCTACATAATCCATGATGATTATATTCTTATTATTTGTGGTAAAATTACTAATTAATACAAGTATTACTTCATTAATAAATTAACTTATTTTCTAATAAATACAAATTAATAAACTAACACAAAATTTTATATACTTTTGCCCGCCATCAGTGTATAAATATTAACATTTCGATTTAGAGGAATGATAACTTTCTATAGAAAATAACGTGGTAAAATAGCAGCAATTATGCTATGATTGCATTTATTGTTTCCCTTCTTTCTATTAAAATTTATTTTTTCACTTGCTTTTTGCATTATTACATTTAGCTATTAGCTAGTCGGCTTACTAATTTCTGTTTTATTGTATATGCAGGAGAACATTCGAGAATGATATTGGACTGATTAAACTGAACGAAGATTTGAAATTCAATAAATTCTTAAATCGAGTCCCACTTGATGAAGGTGGCAAAATGCAAAATTCTAGCTATTATGCAGTTGGCTGGGGTGATTTGGGCGAAGAATATCTGGGATACACTGGGATCAAGTACAGCAAAGTCACTGTTTCTGACAGTATAACTTGCAAAACATACATTTCAAACTACAATTGCCCTAAACAAAGTTATTATGACAAAAAGAGGGAAAATATTCTGTGTTCCATAAATAATGATCAACCAATATACATGGTAAGTACCCTAATGAAAACATGCAGTGGAAACCATTGATTGTCAAATCGTATTTTCTCTCGAATTATAGACTATAACTGATATTTGTAACACATTATTATGACACAAACCACGGTTTCCACACTATCATATGTTTGTAATCAAGTTAGTATATTAAGTCTGATATTTTTAATTTTATTATATAGCGAGGCTACAGCCATTTATTTGGAGGCCCTTTGCTGGAAAAAATTCCTGAAGGAGGCTATATTCAAACAGGGATAATTTCTTGGACATCCATCTTAGGACAATACTCTGACATCGAAAAACAATGCTCAAATGATTCTTCTGTTCTGGTTTACACAGATGTTTCTTTGTATTCGACTTGGATTCAAAACATAATGGAGCATGATGGCAATTTCCAATTGAATCAGATTCCGTAATCCATGTGCGTTTTATTGTGATTGTATTTCATATAATCAATAAAACCAATGACACCAATATCTATCAATATGGTCATCCGGTGTTTGACTCAATTTCCTGTCAGGTATTTTTATTCTAATCGATATAATCAACTTTCAGCATATGATTTCAATAAATTAGAATCACAAAGACTATACATTAAATGTTCGACCAATAACATGATTTTAAGATATTATGGATTATGGCAAAGTTATATGGACAAAGCTTGGTATAGGATATTTCCAGTATGATTTATGTAGGAACATGGTTTTCCTGGGACAAAGTTAATTATAGTTATACTAATTATATGTTGTTTATCAGTTAGCATTGCAAAAAGTGAGAAGGACATCTCAGGGTGTGCAGGTTTTTTTTAATTATGGCATCATCCGGGAAATCCAAAGCTTTATACGGCGCCATGTTTGACCTTCAGTATAACTTTTAGAAGGAAAATCAAATGTTAACACTTCTTTCAATATTTGTTGCAACATTTGCAGGACATTTTGAGTACCAAATGAAATAGCTAAAATGTAGGTAAACTTCCTCTCAACATTTGCACCAATTTTCATAATCAGCAGAGTCTATTTTCACGGAGTTATGTTTACCATGGTGCATGTCAAATTAGTGGAGAGATTGTGATACTATGCAATTATTTATACGCCTATATACAGTGTACATATAAATTTGATTTTCTCCAAATGAATTCCTATAATTATTCTGGATTATCTGCCTAGTGCAGAGTGGGGCAGCTTGGACGAAAGGGGCAGAATAACAGGTGATTTTGAAATGACTGTGAAAAAAGTATTCAATATATCCAAAATGTATTGTCACCCCAACATGTATAAGGCATTTAATTTGCCTGCATTTTGAAGGAATGTCATGAGTGCAGACAATAATGCCATAATGCACAGTCAATGATTTGGGTGATTTGGGTTAAATGGGTCATTTAGTAGGGAAAATTGCTGCTAGATGGCGCTCTTGTAATGTTTCGTGTTCTGACAATATCATAACTGAGACTTGCAATAACTAACACATTGTTTGATTCATTGTTTAAATAGTAATTAACTACAAGCGTTTGATTCATACTTTAATTTGTATTGTAAATACACATGCATTAAAATGGCAAATCCTTTAAAGTAAAAATTATTTTTAGCCTAATTATTGTTGTCCCTGTGTCCCACTTATAGTTGGAATCCACTGTAGTATATGTATGCATATACTATATAATTAAACATGCAAGTAGCTTTGCATGAATTAAGCAATTGTTTATTCTGTTATTACACTGCGTGACATTTTCACCGAAGCCGTGCGAAATGGGAACACACCATGAATAATTCATATGTGGCATTTGCATGACACCGGATTACATATCACAAGAGAAACTTATTCAATGGCTAAACAAACATTTTCAAAGTCAATGTACATTTCCATATTAGGAACATTGACTGAAGTGTGCAAATAAATGAAAATGAACACAAGGACAACTCATGTTTAGTAGCATAAAGTGTTGTTTTAGCACATGCAACACGCCTATCTGTGTTCATATATGTATAATATTAGTCTAATAACAAATGGTCCTTGGTTTTTTTGGCAAGATTTCACCAGACAATATTATTTGACCTTGAAAGCTGCACAGGAATAAATATAACCAATGAACAAACAAGGACGTTTATAATTTCCTGATTCACATCGCACCCTTTGCAATTTGCTAAGGTGCAAAAAGTGATGCTACCTGCGCAAATGACGTCACTATAGTGACTCAACTTGCACCATAATGAACACTTATACTTATATCCCACTGTAATTAATTATAAATGGCACGAAATAATAACTGAATGAAACAATACCACCGACAGTATCATTATAACAATATGCTTCACTGCATGGTGTTAACCACTAACACCATTATGTGTTAAACACAACTAATTTTTTTGATAAAAGTAGAATGTAATTTTTAGGCAGATGAGGACACAAATAATAACAATTCAATAAAAGCATTGAAAATATTTGTTAACTCTTTAAGGTGGAAGGTTACGACCGGCAGGTGGGGATACGAGGTGGTCAGTAGGAGTACATAATTCTGACATTATTAAAAATTAATTTTCTTGGCATCTGTAGAGGTAAAAATTCGAAATAAATTAGGCGTTATAGAGGGATTGTTGCACTTTATTTTGGTGTTAAAGTGATTATCGTACGATTAGCCAAACGTTTAAAAAAACATCTGGAAGTTCAAGCAAGAATGGTGTGTTTTACAGGTTTGTAAAAGATTGGACAAAATAGTTTCAGCCATCTATAATGAAATTTTGTATGAATATTGAGAAAGGTATTGCCTACAATACCATTCAAAGTTTTTTTCAAAAATGATTATTGGTTACCTTGCAAAAAATTCATATGTGAAATCGTCAAAAAATTACAGTTTTCATTTATGGTATCAGTGAAAGAGTGGTGTCACCAAGGAATACTAATGGGGTCACCACACAGTAAAAATTCAGTAAATTTATAATTTGTATAACAAGGTTTATAGCTGCAATACTGTTAAAATTAGTGTAATTTTATAACATATCTCAGCTCAACAAAAAATATACTTGAAAATAAATAATAATATCACACAGGAAAGTAAAGTAATATTTCTAGTTGTGGAAAGTTCTGTTCATTTGAAAGCGTTTCTGGATAATATTCCTAACTCGGCAGCATGTGTCATTGAAAAGAAGCTACTTCCTGTTAGCCTAGCTTCTCCAATGGAAAACAACCAAAGAGTTGTTATTAGTAGCAGTTGTAGTCAACAAGTTTGAATTTAACGCCGGGGGCTACTAAACATGACATATCTTATTATATTTGCAAAGGAGTGCTCATAAAAAAGTGTACGGTGTATACTATAGGAGAAAGCGGACAGAAGCGGTTTTGTGCCATTGCAACAAACTGCTTCTAGACATATTAGTAAGCATGCAAAAAAGTAGATAGAAAAAAACTGCCACAATGGCGGACAAAAAATATTCAATGATCGATGTACCAATAATCGCAAAATCGGCACAGAGATCGTCGTCCTCTACTTGAAATCGATTTTATGCCGAATATAGGAAATGGATTTAAACACAATAGTATAAATGGCGAAGACAGTAATGCACAGGAACAGGTGCAGCAGTCACGTGATCAATCCGATGCCCTCTTTGGCAATGTACTATCAAAATCCGGTTTTCTGCTGCAAGTTGTGCACCAATCAACAACATGCCCCCATGTGAACAGGTCACGTTATTAGTCATTGAAGCCTGCCAACTTGATAACAGCACTTGTCATAAAACACCATATTTGCATAATTGTAAAAGAACTGAAAAAAACCTGTTAGTATTATCAACTCTTGGTATTATTACAAAAAAACGTTTGAGGTTCTGACCAGTGAAATACTACTTATAGGAAACAAATACAGGTTTCTTCAAAGAAATTCACAGCCTTTAAAATGAACATTAGTCATTGTTTCACATCAGCAAATGAATTATTGCATTTAACCTTCACAAGGCAATATGATAAAGGTGATTTTAGATATTTTAGCTGAATCATCCAACAGAATAACTATAGAACAGGGTCAGTCAGCATCTATTTTAACAACATACAGTTTATGTGATTTCAAACTTTTCCATTTACAACATGGATCAAATATAACCCTTTGAAACTAACTTCTGGTGAGCCAGAAAGACAAGCAAAGCAGGCCACAAGGTTAAGCAACAAATTAAAAAGGCAACTAACTCATCAAGTTGTTTGAGGAAACCCCGATTATAATCCAGAGCAATAGTCTCATCTTGCAAAATCGTATTGAAATGAGTGCTGTTGAAAAACTTCAGCATGGAAACAGTCGCTCTTTTGCAATGCATGACGAAAAAAAAGCAATGAAAAACAAAACCTACATCCGATTGCACATCATCTATTGTTTAACAAATAGTATCTATGTCATTGTATTTGTATCTCATATAACTTATAAGTCAAACTTTTGTAAATAAATAAATACGAACACGTATAGGTTATTTCATTGTTATAAAACATGGTCCCATGTTAATCTATGGGAATTGAATGTAATTTTTAGAATAAAATGTGTTTGCCGTATCTTCAATTTAATCAAACGTAATGTAATTGAGATAATAAGAGGACTTACTAAGTTTCACAGTGCATAACATCTATTGTTCCACTTACATATATAATTAAAAAATTAACTATCAAAATGGCCGCCAGAAAGTAGGCATATGTATCTGTATCAATAACATGTAATAGACATTAAATTCCTTTTATAAGGTTTAATTTAAAGAAAAAATGACAGAAATATTTCACCAAAATTGTAAAGCTATTTCAGTTAGTTAACATAGTTTTACAGTTAACAAATATCGATATAAACAATAAGTTGACTGTATAGAAATCCACCATAACCTATAAATTCATATCAAATCCCTTTTCATAACATTACATTTAAACAAAAGGAATTATATTTCAAATATCTCAAGACAACATTCAACTTTTAGTTTAAAATCAACAAATATCCACATCTTCCCTTTAGTTGACTGTAACAAATTCATATCAAACTGATATGTAGAATTAAATTTAGTTAAAATTAGACAAAAGTCATGGAAAATTTGTCCACGTGTTTTCCTATTTTCCTGTTGTGCCCCTCACAACACAGTGCCCCCTTCCTTTTGAAAAAGCCACGTCAGGAGGCTGGAATGAGAGGTACACAATAAAGGGAGGACCATGTGGGGAGCTAGTGTGAGGTGTAAGCAGGAGGGTAATCCTGGAAAACCCACGGATGAAAAACTGGGAAAAGAAAGAGTAGGAGGAGATGTGTGAGGTAAGTGAAGCGAGGATGGGCGATACCAGGGACAGCCTGGTACGGGGAAATTCACCCCAGGTGGGTGGTAAAGGGGGCCACACGAGCACCGACTATTGGCTACCGTTGCAGTGACGTCACATTCGACAGGTGAGAGAGAGAAAATGCTCAAGTGGCACAAAGAACCAAGCTCACACACCATTAAGAGCAACTCGTACAATGTCCACCATGGCACCTCTTGTGCTCTTCCTTCTTGTTCTCCACACCGCAGTGTGCCAACAGACCCAGGGTCAAAGTCAAAGCCATGGTTTCCAAGATGACACAGGAGGAATGGGTCAACCATGGAGTCCAATGCCCAACAACTCTCCAACTTTCCAACAACCTGCTGATCAGTCAAACCAATTTGGTGGTGGAACAGTTGGAACCCCTATCGTTCAACCTGACATTGAACCAGAACCCGAATGGACCCATTGTGCAGCACTTGATGTTGATGGTCGAGTGGTGCTCTCATGGACACCAGACCCAAATGGTGCAGAAATTATGTTCCAAGTTGCTGCAAAGACCAAGGGCTATATTGGAATCGGTTTTTCACCTACTGGATTCATGCCCATGTCTGATGTGGTCGTTGGGTGGGTGTCCAATGGAAGTCCAACCCTCCAGGTTAGCTACTGTTTTTTACACATGTGGGGATCGTCCATTAATAACGTCCACAGTTGATGGAAAACGAATTTTTCTATGTATGTTATTACAATTTTAATTTTGGGACCAAATTTGATCCCAAAGTGTAGGACCAAATTGTAACGAGGGGGAGGGGTTAGAAACATCACACATCATGTTTGTTTATTTCCTCTTGAACTGTAAAGTTCAGAACAAAAACAAAGGTGCGGATGCAAGCATCCCAAAATAAGTGAAATTATAAAACAATTAAATGTAACAAAATGTGATTTTTACATAAGATATTAATGATCCCGGCTTTTCTAAATATTTTTTTACGAGATGGGTGGGGTTTTTGTGTGGGTTGCCTCAATTATAGATTCCTTTTGTAGTAAGTAGTATAGTTACAAGTTTTTAGATGGATTTGGAAGAAGTAAATTGGAAATTTACACAATTGTTACATCATTAATGCACAGTCCCTATTTTTATGCACATGTCAATGTGCACAGAAGGAGAAATTCCGCAAAAACCCGGAAATGACCTACTAATTTAACGATCGTCCAAGGAATACAATCATATATCATTTATAACATATCTGCTTGTCTGTTGTTGTTGGGGCCAAAGTAAACACAATTAATAATCCCTTTATATGGCGGAATTATTTAGGACAATGCTAACCCCAAAGTTCCGTTACAATTATTAGTGTTTGTAGATCAAGTAAAAAATGGTATTACTTTGGGGCTCATCCGTAAATGAGGTCACAATTGCAGAAGGGTTCACATTTCATATGTTGTAACAATCTGTCAACTTTCCAGAAAATGTTTTTTTTTAATGCTGACCCTAACTTAAAATTGGCAAGTTTCATATTTAAGGTATTACAAATCTCTTTGTAGTAGTATATTATTATGATATTGTTCCCATATTTCTGCTGTGTGCCACTTAAAATTATTTTCTTCAGAGCTAATTGTTTTTTTTCTAATGGAAATTGTATGAAACACAATTTATATAAAACAATATGAATTATTGTTAATTACATTGAAACATAAAGACATTAGAAGAAATTCAAAAGTGATATCATTTATGAATAATCCCTGACTATTCATCATGTAACAAGTAGGTGGTAACTCTGCATGTGGCTCATTTGTGAAGTATTCCAAGGCTCCACTCACACACACCCTTCTTGCAAACTTGCAAAAGCTATTGGGAAATGTTTAAGTGCATTATTTTTGCACCTGTGAATATATGTATGAAATATTGCACAATAGGAGCATAAGAGTAGCCTACAGGACATCAACCTTGCATATTATATGTATGCTAAGTCACATCCTCTTCATGCAGGTTTATGCCCTCAACACTCATCTAATTGTTACTGCAATTCACAACATAATGTTACCAAAATGAAGTTCAAAGTTCCTTAAAAAGTTTTAATTCCAAGAAAAATGGTAATTTAAAAACTCATAAATGCATGTGAACTGGCACGTTTATAACTTTGCATAGTTATCTTTCAGTACAGAATCTTTATTAAAGAATAATGCTGCAAAATATCTGATTCCAGCAACTTTCTTGCTGCAATTGCAGCAATTCTGGCATATAGACGTATAGAAGTTGCATGTAACTTTTTTCCCTCGCATTTTCAGATTTTTTTCACTGTTTGTTTTTTGTTTGTTTAAGTTTTACTTGGTGTTACCGGTGTTACTTACTAAACTGAATTGAAATTTTATTGCAGGATCGATATGCAGAAGGTCACATTGAACCAACAATGGACACCCAACAGGATTACAGGCTTCTTGGAGGACATGAGAATGAAACTCACACTGTGCTGCGATTCTCTCGCAAATACGACACTTGTGACGAGCGTGACATGATCATCACGGTATAAAAATACAAATATTCACCATTGCACAAGTTTTCAAAATCATTTAAATTGTGCATTAAATTCAATTTCCATATATTTCCCACAGAACGACACAATGCACGTGATTTTCGCATTGCACGATGATGACCCACAGGGAACTGTTCTGGCCAAACACACATTTGATGGATCCAAGAGACTATACCTGGGTGGATTTGACAAACTATACAATGCCAACAACAACAATTCACCTGACGTTGGATCCTGGGAGTTGCGCATGCCAAATGTAATTGCATCACAATTTTCCTCATTTAAAAAGTAATCATTCTAAATAATATTACATCTAATATTTATTGAAATATGCAATAGATAACTTTGCCAAAGTCACAAACTACAACAGCCTGCATGAAGACAATGGTCAGTGTCCCTCCGCCACCTTCCGGAAAAGCCGAGATTGTTGGGGTAATGTATAAATTACACATAATCAATAACTTTGTCAAATAATTTGATTCAATTAATCCAAGCCCAAAGAACACCTGACATAATTTACATTAAAAACCTGAAAACTTTCCCTCAATGTTACCACGTAACTCTGCGGACTGCTCAAATTCAAAATGACACGCTCGGTGAGCCGCAACGGAGCTCGAACTCAATCTTATTCCACCAATTTAGTACAGTAATTTGTAATTAATTACAGATACAACTATAGCTGGCAATTGTTTTGTAAATAGTTGCAAAAAAGTAAGTAACAACACTCCACAAACAGTACACACAATGCTGTTGAATGAACCGGATGAAACTAGCACATGCGGTTGAATGCTTCTCAGCATTTCTAAAACTTTTTTCCACTATAATTTCAAACTGAAGGTTTCTTTTTGTGTGGCTGTCAACATGTGTCTTTTACAATTGCACGAGTGCAGCAACTAGTTCAAATGTTCATTTTGACATCTTTCACGTCAGCGTGCACGGTTTTGTCAATGCGACAGATTCCGAGTCACGAACATGTGTGCACGGTTGTTTGCATATTTTACAGCCACATTAATATGCAGCTCATCACACGATATTTCATTTGTAACACGTGTGCAATATTAATAGAGTAAAACCTGGTTATGGTGGAATTGCAAGGGACCGGACACTTTTTTCAATGCAACCACATGTTTTCCACTTTAAAAAACTTGTGTATAGTTAGGGGTACTACTTTAAATAGCTTACAGACTATAAAATAGCATAAATGTAGTACATACACTTAAAATGCAGTCTTGCAGATCATCTGAAGGAGAACATGTCCATCTCCATCATATTCCACATTAGTTGGAAATCTGCACATTAAATGAAATAATATTAGTATTAATGCATAACTATTTTAAATTCGCATAAAACACTAATAAAAAAATATGAGCACTATACAAGTGTATTAATTTCATTGAATATACACATTTTTAATAAGCAGCATAAAAAGGATCGACCCATTTAGTTGCTCGTAAATTCAGCATTTTATACTAGAAATGTAACTGCCAATAAACTAACAAATGCAACCGTATTCATATTTTCAATATGTACACTATTTCCATGTTGCAGAATCTAACTAATGTATTTTTGCTTTTATTTCAGTTCGAACCAGTGTTCACCAATGGCCATTCCAACCATGTAACACACATGTGGCTTTACGAATGTGACAATACCGACTCAACACAGCGTACGACCGAAACAAAAAGTTACGATTGCGACTCGCGCGAATCTCTTGGTAACAACTGCACAACTGTTCTATTTGCGTGGGGAACTGGATCAAAGGTGCAAAGTATTCCTAAAATCTTACTAAATAATCCAGTTACTTACTCACAAACCAACTAAACTAAATATTATACATAGGGCAACACGTTGCCTGCATCCACCTCGCACACCATCCCAGGAACCGGCGCAAACTTCATCCTCGAAGTCCGCTACGATGATCTCGACAAATTCGATGGTAAAGTGCAAAACTTTTTCAATACTAATATATGGACCTAATATAAAAATCCCCAATTTGCAGGTAATTTCGACGATTCCGGCTTAAAGTTGTTTTACGACGGTGGCTCTCGAGGAGGTCGCCGCGAGGAAATCGGCACATTGATCGTTGGACATATTTTGGGTGGCTCCCAGGTGGTTCCACCTTCGCAAAGGGCTTTCGTGTCCGTTGGAATTTGCGATGCAGACTGCACAAAACAGTATTTGAAACAGGATGGAATTTACATCAGTAGTGTCTTCCTGCAAGGAGGAAACCTCGGTACGCAAGGTTTTTCGTTTAAAACTGCTCAAGTTTAAATCACACAGCAATGTTAACTGTTATTTTCCATATACTTAATTACAGCTGAGCAGATGAAGCTCCGTCACATCCGCCAAGACATGGAATTGGCTCCCATTGCTACGGACTACAGATACAACGCGAGTGGCCAAACCCAGAGGGTTCTCTTGGACCCAGTCCACGTGCTTCCCGTACGTTCAATCCATTTTATTTATCCCGGAAATCTTATTATTCTCCTGAAACAATCTATTCATTCAATTCCCCTTATTTATTCCTCTTTACAGGGGGACCAACTCATCCTGGAATGTACGTACAACACGCAAGACATTCCCACGACAACTCTGGTAAATATTAAACCGAAACTAGATGAAATGTGTACTCTCCGAGTGTGCTCTTAGTTTAATGTGAATCATTATATGTAATTTCAGGGTGGAATTGGATCTGAAAATGCCGCATGCTTAGCCCAACTTCAGTACTTCCCAAAATCTGACTTGCGTGCCTGCGTTAGTTCCCCTCCTCTGGATCAACTGTTCGAGATCCTCAAATCCCGGCAGAGCATGTAATTCCGATGAAAACTATTTGCATCTAACTTTCCATTATGATCTTAATTAACCCAACTTTGTCACTAAATAAATTATTTTACCGTAGGACTCGCGTGCCGACAAGTTACGATGAGCTAGTTCCTAATTCCGCTGATCCTAACGTGGCACAGTACTTGAAATCCTACAATTGGAGTGGAAGCTCAGGTGACTTCCAGACCTTTGTCAGAACTGGCTCTTACACTCCTATTTGCGGAAGGAGTTCTACTTCAGTGTTCGGGTTCCACGTCAACGCCACGGTACGCAACTTTCTTTATAATAATCCGCCCAAATATTACAACTTATTATTTCCTTTCAGGTGTCTGAAATGAAGCAACCTCCTAGAGTATCCAACCCTTACTACGAACACAGTAGCTGTGGTAGTGGAAACATAACTGTACCCGGCATGCAAGGTGTCATCTTCCCATCCGACTCGCAACCACCTTGGGACCACGATCATGCGCACGGTGGTCACGATCACCCACATGGTGAAGATAACAATGGACATGACCATGGTGGACATGATGTAATGCCCAACGATTTTCCCGGTCACTCATTCGGAGACATCACGGCCGGTACAAATATGAACATTTCTGGCTCCGACAACGTTCAATCTACTACGCCGGCATCCTCCTCCTCCGAAAGCCAAACCGGAACCGGTGCACACAGTAATAAGCAGAACAATTCCGCGGACAAAGTAATTGGAAGCACTTGGTTAACAGCTATCATCATTGCCGTTTTCACACTACGAAGGCACTGACAGCACGTAGTCCTCTTTGATACGATAAGCGTAATTGTGCCGTTACGACCCGAGTCGCGGTTGTGATTCGCAAAATCCGGTGACCCGCGTGCTGTTCTAATGTGAACTGTATCGTGTTAGCTTGCATGTTTCTATGTATAAAAAATCGACTTTGTGCCCATATACAACTATTACGAATACTGTAGCATAGATACTATAGAAGTTCCAAAATATATCAAGACTCATGTAGCGTACACAACGAGCAAACACAAGAACCGACAAGCCCACCTCATTTTGTTTAGAAATTGAAAGTTATTACAAACATTATTTCCTATTACAACTTGGGTATATCATGCAAAAGTCTTGCAAGCCACTTGCAGCAGTCCTATTAATGTAAATGTAGAAAAATGTGCTTTTCCATGACACGACAGTTTTAAATTTTCATAATGGAAATGCAATAATTGTGAATTGCATGACTTTTGAATCACCCAGCGTACTAGTAATTAACATCTAGTGCATTTGTGATGCAGAAGTTGGAATAAAAAGATTTTCTTTGTCGGTCGCAGTTTTTAATTATGCTAAAACATTTGGATGTATTTATGAAAAATAAGCGGAAATTTGCTCTGCAGGACATCCCTTTCAAATGCGGTAAACAAAAACAAGTTGTGCAGCGCTGAATTTCTCATGGCCAAATTTGCTATTCAGTGCATGCACAAAAGAGTTTGATTTTTTTTTTCCCTGTGCTCAGCAGGTTTCCATTTTCTGGAAAGTCCTCGGAATTTTGCAAGGAAGAGAGATACTGATCGAGAATTTATACAGAATTCTATGCGCGGCTTTGCATTTTGCTTATGCGCAACGAATTCCTTGAAAGCTTTTGCACTTCATTGTCCTAAATGTAAAAAAAACTGGGAATTCTATATGAAAATAAAACTACAAATCAAGTTTTCAACAGTTGTTGAATATGTGTGTGCTGGTTCCTATCATCGTTTGAATAATTCAATAATGCATTAACATTAAATGTATAATTCAATCTGCAGAATTGATATATCAATTTACTGTCATTTATTTATTGTTACATACAGTTTAAATATTTAATTATTTATTATTGCATTTGGCATTTGTACTTTTGGTTTTATTATATTTCATATATTATATTAGCTGCATGTAATGTTGATCTCCATTATTTATTTATTGAATCATTTGTTATTGCTTTTCTTGATATGTACAAATGCTATTATATATTATTATTCATTATTTATTGAATTTTTAAATACACGGCTATATATAGCCGTGTATTTAAAAACCGACCTATAGGTCGGTTTAATTTTAATCAAGGTTTAATTTACGGTATGGAAATTGACAAGATTTCTTGCCTTTATAGATAATATATGTTATGTATCATGTAACCAATATGTAACCCTCCCCCAGAAAATTAGCGAATTGGCGAGATTATTATCACTACCCAACAAAGTCCAAGTATAGTGCGCGCGCTCGATCTATGCGTTTTTGGGGATTAAGTAGGGGAGAAGCTCGCCATTGTCCGATAATTGTCGG